>SNQJ01S0092707.1:0-17733 GCA_010110895.2 Picea sitchensis | reverse complement strand
CGTGGCTATCTTTGAAACAAAAGACTTCCCTGGGTTGATAATTTATGTTTCACTTGGTTGTTTAAAAATTAATTAAGCAATTATAGTGACCAACAACTATGTTGATCTAAGTTTTGGTGAAATTTTTATGCATTACATTCCCCCACTGACTTGTATATCTTTGGATGTCATCATTTTGGATATATTTGGATGTCACCACCTTCACTAGACCACCTAACACCTTACCAATAACATCTTGAGATATGTGGAGGTCTCTTGTTTCTTTGAGTTCAATCAAGGATGCTTACAAGAAGAAATGGTTCATTTGGAACAATGCTTACAAACAAATATTTTGGTATTTCGTATATACTTATAATACAAAGACTAATTCGATGATGACAGAAACCAAACCTACAACATATGAACTAATGATGAAAAGGGATAAACATGTGAGTTAAATCCCTTAGTTAAATACTAAGAGTGCTATATATTTTTTAATCATCCAAGTAAAAACCAATTTGCATTTTATTAAAATAATAGAACTACTCAACTAGTCTTCTATTAGATTAGAGATTAACCTTTTTTACATGGGTGCACACCAAGATTTAGAGGTGGTTGGTTGTTACCAATGACCATTGTTCTCTAGTCCATGTTTCCTACAAGGTGGCCCATATCCTAGATCTCGAGACTCCATATACTAGAACCACATACTCTATTATGCAATCCTTCAAACAATTTTTTTTTAAATGTTTTACTTAAAAATTGAAAAAAGAGTTCAAAAAGCATCAATAAGCACCTAGCTATTGGTGTTCCCTAGAAAATTGTTAGAGTTTCCTATGGCATTAAGATTAGGTTTGAGATTAGGTTTGTTCTAGAAGACATCAACAAAAAATCACTTTCACAAAGACATTGGAATTGTTGTTAGCTACTTAGAATAACCTTAGGTAGAAACATATAGGCTACTAGAATACGTTTTCTCTCCCCATTATTTGAGTGGCTACCTCATACTTTGAAGTTGATTTATACTCTATAAGTTCTTGGTTGGTTAGCTGAGAGTAGCTACTAATGCTCAAATAAAATATTTACATATGCAAAAGAGTATATGTCTACATATGGGAGAGAGGTTGGATGTCACATTTTAATCTGAAATCTTTATTATTAGGTTATGAAGTACTATATTAATAATTTTGTTTCTGAGTGAAATATGTTCATTCATTAGCTACACAACTAGGACTAAGACCTAAGCTTGGGACTAGGATGCAAACTTATGACCGTGACCTAACATTAGGACCGATAGTTGAGTTTAGGGCCAATGAACTCAAGATCAATACTTGATCTTGGGACAAGGGCTTGAGCTCAAGATCAGGGCCATACCTAGATTAAGACCTTATGTACTAAAGTAGAGTTCACAACTAAGAATTGAGTTTAGGATCAGGATTTGGCCTATGATTAAGATCGAGATTCTACTTGAGTTTGAGACTATGAACTTTTCTTTTTGTTATTCTTCAATAAAGATTTTGGTTGATATCTACTAATGAAATTTCAACACAGTTTTTTAACATCATAAATAACATTTGTGTAATGATTTTCAACCAAAAAATCTATTTTGAACCATATTTGTAATGGCCATTTTGTTTGATTTTTGACCTAAAAAATGAAGTAATGAACAATTTCAACAAAAATTCCATGGTAGTTTCAACCATTTCAAACTAAATATTTTGACTAGATTATCAACCATGCTTAAATCTATATGGAAAATATTAGCCATAAATTATGTTACAAAACAAGTTGACAAATTAATAAAAATAACTTTAAAAAATATTATGAATGAATTTTTGGTCTTTATTTGAGACACAAAACTAACATGTTTTGATTAGTCTAGGTAAAAAAATCAAGCTTATGACCTTGTGGGTGTGTGCTTTGAACTATATTTGACGTAAAAATGATTACTTTCAACCAATCTAGGATGAAAATAAGGCTTCTAGTCGTATATACATTCGTATATACATGCACATATGTGTGATCTTAGTTTTTTCTTATTTAAGTATAGTGTCCCCATCAACATCTTAATTGAAAAAAACACTAACACCCTAAGTTAAAATCTCTATCCTTCAGTATGCCTAACTTACTTGTATTGATGACGACAAATTCTAAGTAATAACCTCATGTCAAAATCTATGTCCATCACTATGCCTAACTTGACTGTCATTATTATACTTGAGAGTAATTGAACCCCGATAGAAAAATTTATATTACAACCTTTTACTTAACCGACCAATATCCAATAAACATTAATTTTATTTTTACACCATAAAAACTCGACATGATAAATTAAAGATTTTGGTTTAGACATGCACTAAACTTTTATGAAATTTTTACTCGTCTTATTTTTATTTAGATATAACATTTCTATCATACATCAAAAAATATAATGGGGATTGTTATTTTAGGGGAGGAATGATGGGTTTGGTGTTATTCTTGAGGAAGGAATAGTCACATAGTCAAGAGTTATTGGATCCAAGACCAATTTATCCATTAAAAGTCAGACAATTATTCAATGGTATTTACAAGACTACTAACAAAGGAATTATAAAGTGGGTTAAATGAAAATTATTATTAATTGTATTCTACATAATAAGGAAAAAATAAATAATAAGTGAGTTGGAATGATATAGACATATGTGTTATTGCGAGTTGGAATGATATAGACATATGTGTTATTGTGCATTCACTATCTCTAGAATGAAATGACGTTCTATGAAAAGAATATGGAATAACATAAGGACAATGTTAGACAACTTGGAAAATTTGGACAATATAGATTAAGACAAGTTTAGTTTTTAAATAGGTCCACGTGGAAGGTCCCATTTGTTTAGAATGAATTCAACCTATTCTTATGCACCTTCCAAACATATTAACTAAGTCCAACCGGTGGAATATTGAGCTCAGGTCAACAACATATGTAGTTGATCTTTGTTACATGTCATCTTAGGTATATGAGTAACATGTTAGGCTAACTTAAGGTATATATATATAAAATTGATTGATTGATTAGATATTTTATTATTGTTTACATTCAAATTATTATGCTTTTAAACTTTTTCGAATTGTAGGAAATATATGAATCATTTATTGCTAAGTGTAGAGATTACGTTTTTCTTTAATATTACTCACCATGAGGATTATATAAATCATTTTAGTGTAATTTTTTTATTTCTTTATAAGAAAACTGATATAATTATTAATCTTTTACTTTAAGTTTTCAATGAAAAATATTTAAAAGGATTTTTCTAACTACTTCCTTATAGTTGGTCTCATTATATCGAGGCAAATTAATATTCAATAAACTATATTTTCATGAAATCCTAAGTTTTATTAAGTATCATATAGTCTTTTAACAACAAAAACTCTTGAGTGAATTAATGTTGGAAATCACTCTAATTAATGACATTAATTTTTTCCATTTATTACCTTAGTTTTGATGAAAAGCTACGTTAATCTAAATTTTGATGAAATTCTTATGCATTACATTCCCCCACTGACTTGTATATCTTTGGATATCATCGTTTTGGATATATTTGGATGTCACCACCTTCACTAGAGCACCTAACACCTTACCAATAACATCTTGAGATCTGTGGAGATCTCTTGTTTCTTTGAATTCAATCAAGGATGTTTAAAAGAAGAAATGGTGTATTTGGAACAATGCTTACAAACAAATATGTTGATATTTCGTATATATAGATAGTACAAAGACTAATTCGACGATGCCACAAACCAAACCTACAACATATTAACTTGTGATGAAAAAGGATAAACATGTGAGTTAAATCCCTTAGTTAAATACTAAGAGTACTATATATTTTTTAATCATCCAAGTAAAAACCAATTTGCATTTTATTAAAAGAATAAAACTACTCAACTAGTATTCTATTAGATTAGAGATTAACCTTTTTTACATGGGTGCTCACCAAGATTTAGAGGTGGTTGGTTGTTACCAATGATCATTGTTCTCTAGTACATGTTTCCTACAAGGTGCCCCATATACTAGATCTCGAGACTCCATATACTAGAACCACATACTCTATTATGCAATCCTTCAAACTTTTTTTTTTAAATGTTTTACTTGAAAATTGAAAAAAGAGTTCAAAAAGCATCAATAGGCACCTAGCTATTGGTGTTACCTAGGAAATTGTTAGAGTTTCCCATGGCATTAAGATTAGGTTTGTTTTAGAAGACATCAACAAAAAAACACTTTCACAAAGACAACGGAATTGTTGTTAGCTACTTAGAATAACCTTAGGTAGAAATATATAGGCTACTATAATACTTTTTCTCTCCCCATTATTTGAGTGGCTACCTCAAACTTTGAAGTTGATTTATACTCTATAAGTTCATGGTTGGTTGGCTACGAGTAGCTACTAATTCTCAAATGAAATATTTACATATGAAAAAGAGTATATATCTACATATGCGAGAGAGATTGGATGTCACATTTTAATATGAAATCTTTATTATTAAGTTATGAAGTACTATATTTATATATATGTTTATTGATTAATGAAATTTGTATTAAATTGTTTTTAAGTTTTAATAAATCTTTTATGGTCGAATAATTAATTGCAAGGACGTGGTGAGTTGGGGGCACATGTCAAATATTTTTTTATGTGGAAGAAAGGATGAGAAACCTACCAAGTACTTCATCACATTGCATGGATGGTAAATGGGGTAAGTTGTTGGTCTTGATTACGAGGCCTTGCCTCGAGGAATCAAGAGAGTCGAACCCATAACCAACAACAAGAATGGAAAACTCACATCTAACTCTAGATGGAAGCTCGGAGCTCAAGTGCTGAGAAGCTAGGACACTCTCAGAAGTGGATGAAGAAGATTGAACAACTATAACAGAATGGAAGCCATGAGGCAAGCTCAAGCTTTACATTTTCTGAAGCATACATGGGATTGAGTGGGAATAATTGTGTATTGTTGGTCTTCTACTATTCTTACTACCTTTCTTTCGTTGACCTAGGTTTAGGTCTACCATGGTTTCCAACAAAACCCCTTTAAAACTATCAACACAGTCTCTCCCGAGATAGTTCTATTGGTGGCTGCAATGCTCAAGTGCTTGTAGCCTGGGAATGAGTGGGGATATGGGATTAAACTCTATGATATTTATTTGTTACTTTAACATTCAACTTATATTGAATACCCTATCAGTCTTATTCATGCATGTAAAATAGCAGATCTAACTAGTCATTCGCGTATTTTTCTAACATCTAATTATTGACAGTAAAGGAAATACACAATATTCAATCACATAACACATGATCTATCGTGGTTCACACCTCCTGGGATACGTCCACAAAGATTTGGTTGCTTTGTTATTTCATTATGGTGGTTCCAAAACTATAGCGCTACGTGCATTACAAATATCCATCAGTGGGTCGAGATCTATAATGACGCGGACTAGATCACACCAGGATCCTACCCTATTCTAACCCTCAATATCTACCCAGTTTCCCCTCCTCAACTCAATAACTTACAAAAAAGATCATATTTATAGTCATTCCCATCCTCTCTCATCAAACCTGCGCATTAATAAACAACAACTACTGAACCATGTTCGACCACCACCCCTGACCTAGACCTCCTAGGTACCTAATTATACATTTTTTTGTCTTACCATCCATTGCATATTCTTACAAAAACCCTAACCCTATCATGGCTAGGTATTCTTGCATGTGTGTCTCACATGCTTTCCTCTTCTGCATGCGCATCTGTCTTAGACGTGCTGCTTTTCCTGCATGCACATTTGTCTTGGACATGCTGCTTTTGCTGCATGCACATTTGTCTTGCATGTGTTGCTTTTCCTGCATGCACGTCTTTCGTACACATGTTTCTTTTCCTCAAAGCTGGTCATGTGCCCAACATGCCCCCAACACTAACACCATGAATCGTCCCAAGTCACTTCCTAACTCTAGTGTATGTCACTTCTTGTACCAATGCGTCATACATTTCGATGATTCTCTAGAAATGCGACTTGGCCTGGCTTCTCCTTTCGTCCATGTCTTCCACGAGCTGCGCGCTGACTAGTTTTTGTAACATCTCTCCTCCTTCCACTGTGATGTGCTCTACACTCAATTTTTTTTCATCGATCTCAATGACCATTTGTTCTGCCTTTTCTTGCAAGGGCTCCAACTGATCCTGTCACGTCAACTTTTGCGCTTATACTACCTTTTCCTATGCTTGTAAGGTTTTCATCTTTGCGACATTTTTTATATTTTTTGGCAGTGACATTGTTCTTTGTTGTTGTTTGATGTCTTCCATGGCTACGTGTATTTTTTCTTACTTCCCTTGCAACTCTTGTAATATTCCATCCTCTAGAAGTCATGTCCATAGTTGAGCGCTCTTCTCCAACAATTGTGTCAGCCTGAGTATATTATGCGTGATGCTCTCTACAGAAGATATTGCATCTCGCTCCCTTAGCACTTTGATTTCTGGAGGAGTTGTGGACACTGCACGGTCCTCCAATTCATTGATCTGGTCCTTTTAGTGTTGCATCCTCTGCGCCATCCTCTACATTTTCTCCTTCGCTAACAGTCCTTGTATTCCTTCATTGTCCAAGATGGTTTGGAACACTGCGTGGATATGGTTTTCCATCTCATCCACCTTTTGCTGCACAATATTATTCTCTTTCCCTTCTTGAGTAAGTGCCTCCTTCAGTGAGGTGTTGTCTTCTTGTGAAAACTGTAAGTTTGTCACATCAGATCTTGCTCTGGACTAAATTTCTTGCACAACGCTCACCTGTAATTTATAAAGTGCTTTGATTGGAATCTTGGTAAATTCCAAGTACAACATATCAATCTCTCTTAGTGGCCTTTTCACTGTCTCCTCATCCATGAAAAACATGTCGGGAGTAATCCTAAAGTTTACACTCGCCTACATCGTGATCTGCACTGTCTCTCCCATCGATACCCCTTCTTTCATTGGAACTATTGTATTTTGTTGTTGCTTCTCTGCTTTTACCTTTAACTTCTCCATTGTAGTTTTCACCTCTTAGATTTGCTCCAAAATTGATGCTCTGTGGTTCTCAGTGTTTTCCCACACGTCTGACAGTCGATCCTCTACTGTCATGGCTATCAACTCCATGTCATCTGTCATCAATGATGTTTCCATGGGCTTCCTATTGGCCTTGGACAGCTTTTCAGAATCACTTGGTTTCTCCCCTATTATCTTCCTTTGGGCCTCTAAAGGTTCATATGCTTTTTGCATATGTATATCCCTATCGATATCCTTCCCTTCTCCTTCTTCCATTGAGACTTCTTTTGTCTCCATCTACTTTTCCTCTGGGTGCACTTGTTCTATTGTTTCTCTTGTTGTCCGCTCTATGCATGATGATCCCTTTGTAGAACCACGTTGGGATGGATTCTTCATTCTGGTTTTCTTTTTGTATGGGAGTGTTGTCCCCTTCTTGGCCCTGTGCTATATTTTTATTGGTGCTTGCTCTTTTTGTGCCTGCCTGCTGTGTAGGGTTCTATCCTGCATCCTCGTTCATGCTCCTAACACTGTCTTTGGGATTGTTGGTAATATCCACTCCTCGGTCCATTCCTGTACCTCCATTGTTACACCTCAAAATTACTCACTTCGATAGTGTCGCAAGTGTCGTCATTACAAATGTTGTAAGTGTCGCATCTTGTCTACAAGTGTTTCATATTAACTAAAAGTGTTGCAAGTGTCACAAACAATATGCTGCCATCTTACCCATGTCATGCCTCTAACGACATCACAAAGACACTTAAGACACCCAAAATACTAGTTTTGAGGAAGAGAAGTCACTTGACAGGGAGTACAAACCTTTTGACACTGAATGAAGCACTAAAAAATGAATTTTGGAGAGGAGCGCTACCCTACCCACTGTCAATGAGTGCTGGTGCTCCCTGAGCCTCTTTGGGGGAGTGTTTAAGCATCCTGTGCACCCTTTTGGGGGAGCGCTACCCTTTTTTCAGCCAATTTTGGGTTTGTTGAGGCAAATAAGGGAACAATCCCTAAATTCTTAAAGGTGGTTGGATTCGAATAGATGGTCAAGGCATGATCTTAGGGAAGATCCTCAACTGAAGGAGAATAATCTTCAACTTATCCCAAATATCTCTCAAGTGGTTGGACCTCTCCAAGGTTATATAAGGAGGCCTTCTCATGGTGAAAGGTACAGGAAAGACTAGAGATTGATACCAAACTTATGATCCTATAAGTGGTATTGACATGGAAAATATTGGATATGTGAAACTTATGATCTCATGAGTGAGATATCATCAAAGAAATCAGTGGATATTACTTGAGCAAAGGGCTGGACAAGGAGAACTGGAAGAAGCTGTTGCACCTTCATTCAAAGGATTGTAAGTACTTTTACTTGTTCTCATTAATATAATCAATGCTTGGCCTATTTCTTTCAAACTTATGCTTGTTCCATATGAGTTTGTCTGCACTAGATGGATCTATATTTGAGCTAATCTCAGTAGAGTAGGAAGTCCATTGTATCTTTTTTTGTCCTACATGATCTATCAGGGAGCTCAGGATCGAATCTCATCCAAGACTTTGCAAGGACAAACGTCGCTAATATGGTACATATATTTCTCCTTCTCTTTCATTTATTAGCTTGATTAGATCTAAAAGGAAGTCAGTGTCCATGTTAAGAACTTTTCTGTCTTAGCCTTAGGAGTCTAGAGACCAAGAGGGAATCCACTTGTCCACAGGGGGATTCACCTACAACATCCATCCGGATGTCCTACATTGTTACGAAGTACTTCAACTTTAGACACTCCTTAGTTGGATCCCTCTTTTCTTGTAGCCACATACTGTGGTACGATGCCTCAAAGTTCGTTATCTGCCCAAACTCTTGGACAGTTTATATGGGAATCCTCCATGTCTCTGTGAATCTATTTTGGATCTCTATCAAGTATATCACGAACATGTCATTGTTAAGTTTCTTCTTTTTGGTATCATTTGTACTGCAAAGGGATGTGTAGCGCGCTACACCACATTATCATGTCCTTGGTAGGAACATGTTGTATGTGGGTTCCTGCCACCCCATAAGTGCAATGAGGATGGGTAACCAAGAATAGTGGAACTCAGAGCCCCAGTCTTGCGCGTCCTTATAGTCTTTAAGGAACAAATTCAATAGATAAGGGGCCCAACTCATTGAGCTCCCCTTTGCACACTACGTCGCAACTGCTACTACTCCTGTGGAAAATTCTTCTTTTCAACACTTGCACATTAGTTTGCAACTGAGCAATCTTGTTGCAAATCGTGTCATAGGATCATTAATGTCATTGATCCTGATACCTTTGTTACCCCTTTATACACCATACTTTTTTTTAATATCATTTGATATGGATTTCACCTTAGTTTTTTCATAGAGGTATTGTTCTGGCTTCTCTCCATTTGCAGGTATCCCTATAATCGTTGCGATGAGGTCGATGTTGATAGGAACTGGCCTATCCATCCACAAGATGCCTCTATGCACCCTCACTAACAACTGTTTGACAAATCCATTTATGTTTTTCCTTCTCCCAAAGTGTGGTATGTCTAATAAGTTCATGATGTTGGTGTTGTATAGTCCCAAGCTCCTGTAATATACCAGATTTAAATGTATGCAGAACTGAAATAAAGTTCTAGTAATGGCAGAATAACAACAATATAACCAGAACATTCACCACAATAACACTGAAATGATATAAGAATAACAATAGAAATAGCACTTTGAATCTGAAAGCAATGTTCACGGGCCTCTTCAAGGGGGAAACCTCTAGTTGAGAAGATCTCTATTACAATAATATCCAATCTAGGGTTCTCATACCCTCAACTCCTATTTATACTAAAAATAAGCATCTAGAGGAAGATCCTTCTAGAAGCAGAAGCTTCTATTAGGTCTTCTTACATCTGCCTTATTCTATTTTATTGAAAGGCCTTATTAATATTGACCTTTATTACATCCGAATATATTGTTCTACCTATGTGCGGGTTAGGACCCTAACATCTCCGCCCCCTTAAAAACAACCTTGTCCTCAAGGCTTGAGATGAGGAAATTGCTACAGAATGGTAGCTGGTTCCCAAGTGGCATCTGCTGGAGTTGTATATTTCCACTATACTAACACTTCCTTGATGGTTCTCTGATGTAGGCGATGCTCACACTGGTCCAAAACTGCTTCTGGCTGTAGCCAAATGGATCCTTCTTTAGCTAACTCTGGAAGGTTGGTTTGAATTTGGCACTTAGCTCCAATCACCTTCTTTAAGTATGAAACATGAAAAACAGGATGTAGCTTCGAATTGTTGGGCAAAGCTAACTGATAGGCAACTTGTCTCACACGCTTGAGTATGGTATAAGGACCATAAAATTTGGGCGCTAGCTTCTGACAATGTTTGTCCTTGAGGGAAGTTTTCTTGTAAGGTTGCAGTTGAAGAAACACCTGATCCCCTTCTGCAAATTGACATTCAGAGAGACCTTGATTTGCTTTATGCTTCATGCGATTCTGTGCCATGACCAAATTCTCTTTGAGGGTATGGAGAATAGCCTCTCAAGCTATAAGTGTTAGGTCAACCGCTTGGACCTTCGAGGCACCCGGTAAGTATGAGAGAACCGAAGGTGGATTCTGTCCATATACCACTTCAAAAGGAGTAATGCGTGTAGCTGTATGGTATGAAGTTTTGTACCACCATTCAGCTAGGGGTAACCATTGAGCCCACTGATTTTTATTTTCCGAGGCAAAACACCTCAAATATGTTTCCAAACACTTGTTGACAACTTTCATTTGGCCATCAGTCTGGGGATGATAAGTTGTGCTGAGATGCAATTCGGTGCCTTGTATATTGAACAGTTCTTGCCAAAAATTGCTTGTGAAAGTTGGGTCGCGATCATAAACAATAGAGTGCGGCATGCCATGAAGCTTGAAGACCTGATCCATGAAGATTTGAGCCACCGTGGATGCTGTAAACGGGTGTTGAAGGGCGCAGAAATGAGCATACTTGGAAAGGTGATCAACAACCACCATGATGGTGGATTTATTTCCCAATTTGGGTAAGCCAGTAATAAAATCCATAGAGATATCCTTCCAAATAACAAGTGGAATCGGGAGTGGTTGTAGTGTGCTCGACTATTTGATTGTTTCTCCCTTGTTGCATTGACACACATCACATTCAGCTACAAAATTACAAATGTCCTATTTCATTCAGCTACAAAATTACAAATGTCCTATTTCATACCATCCTTAAAAGGAACGCTTTGACCCTCATTATGGTTTTGCGGAACCCTGAGTTCCCATTGTGGGTGTAGCATGAAGCTCAAAAGTACCGTGGATTTAAGCTTTGATTGTTTACTTTAAATACAAACGACCTTTGTATCGGGTTCCTCATGGAGCCAAGAGTACCCTAGGGAAGATGGAGCCTTGGAATGTAATTGGTGGATCAACTATGAACTTTGGGATCTTGTAGCCATTCCCTCGGCAACGACTTCGTACAATGAATGAAAGTGTGCCACAAGTAATCACATTGTTCTTTGGCTCTTTTATAAATGATCTCATAATCATATCCAAAAAGTTTAGTCACCCATTTTGTTGTTATGAGGAGGAAATGCATTGTTCCATAAAAAACTTGAGGATTTGATCGTCATTCTAATTTTGGAACGCTAGTTCAATAGATATGGATGCCATAGATCCATGACATGTAATAGCCACAAATAGCCAACATTTCCTTTTCATAGATGGATTTGCCTAGATTTCTTTCAGATAGTTTCTTGTTGGTAAAGGCCAAAGGTAGACCCTCTTGCATAAGGACAACACCAATTCCTTTCCCTGAGGAATCACATTCCAACACAAAGGTCTTTGTGAAATTGGGAAGGGCGAGGACTGGAGTGGTGCACATGGCCATCTTCAAGGTCTGAAAAGATTGAGCAGTGGCTGGAGTCCAAGTGAAAGAGTTCTTTTTGAGGAGAGCAATGAGAGGTGTTGCAATCTTCCCATAATTCTTAACAAACTTGCGATAATACCATGTTAAGACTAGAAATCCACACAAGCTCTTAAGAGTCTTTGGGTGAGGCCAGTCTTGCATAGCTTCAATATTTTTAGGGTCCACCCTGACACCATCTTTGCCAACCAGATGAACCAAGTATTCTACTTCTGAGGTGCCAAAAGCACATTTAGACTGTTTCGGGAAAAGTTGGTGCTAAGAGAGTAGATGGAGAGCTCGATCCACATGAGAAAGATGGTTTGTCCAGGTTTTGCTATATACGAGGCTATCATCAAAGAAAACTAAGACAAAATGATGGAGAAAAGGACAGAATACATGATTCATGAGGCTTTGGAAGGTGGAGGGGGCATTACACAAGCCAAAGGGCATGACCAAAAACTCACAGTGGCCCTCATGAGTTCTAAAGGTAGTTTTGGGAATGTCTACCTCTTTCATACCTATCTTGTGGTATCCTGAACGAAGATCCAGTTTAGTGAAGAATTGGGCACCACTCAATTCATCCAGGAGGTCATCAATGACAGGAATGGGGAATTTGTCTTAGATGGTAAGTTTGTTGAGGGCACGAAAGTCAGGACACATTCGCTAAGAACCTTCTTTCTTTAGGACCATGACCACAGGAGATGAGTAGGGGCTCATACTAGGGTGGATAACGCCTGCATTAAGGAGTTCCTGGACCATTTTCTCAATTTCATTTTTTTGGGAAAATGGGTGACGATACAGACGGATATTGGGAGGAAGGCTTCCGGGTACAAGGGGAATGGAATGATCATGAAAACCATGGGAAGGAGGGAGGCCTTGGGGAGTGGAAAAGACCAATTGATGTTTATAAAGGATGGCTTGGAGGTCTTGCAGTACTGAGGGTGTCTCTGTTGCTTGTATGGCATGGAGTTGGGCGATAACACCATAATTACCCTTTTTGAAAATATTTTCCATGTGATGGGAACCAATGATCTTAGGTGAACCAACGATGATGCCTTGGAACTTATATTGGTGGCCCTCCTGGTCGAATTGCATGGTTAAGTCTTTAAAATCCATGAGAATGGGACCCAAAGTCCTTAGCGAGTCTGCACCCAACACAATGTCACAACCTCCCATGTCAATAGCAAACATATGGGATTTCAGGTGGTAGTCACCAATTTGGAGATGCATATTTTCACAATGCCCTCCACATTTCATGGAACCACCATTGGCAATCATGATTTGGAAATTATTGACGGCATGGATGTAGCAATGAGTTTCTTAGGCAATGCGACAATGAATAAAATTATGGGTGCTTCCACTATCAACCAGAATGATGACCTTCCGATGCTTGATGTAACCAATTAGCTTGAGGGTTTGGGGAGTGAAGATGCTAGTGAGAGCATTGAGGGAAATGACTGGTTCTACTTCGGGAGGGTCTGAGGGAGGGGTTATTTCAGTGGATTCAGGTGACTCAGACACAGACAGAGTTTCTTCATCTTCTTCTGAAATCTCCTCAAAGATGGCCATAAAAATCTTTTGTTCTTTACACTTGTGGCTCGAGAAATACTTGTCATCAAAATTATAACAAATTCCTTTGAGTTGGCATTCAACCATTTCAGCCCTGGTCAATTTTTGGATCTTTAGTGGAGCAGAGGGAGTAGTGGGATTTACTGGTTTAGGGTGAGGGATAAAGGAGGGTTTGCAGTTTTGAGAAAATACAACCTGTTGTGATTCTTTAGCTCTTTTGGTAGCCTCCACCCAACTCTCAGGCTGAGCCATGAGGACATGGGCCCAAATTTCATCCTTGAGGCCATTGATAAAACACTCTCAAAAAATGGCATTTGGCATGCCCTCTGTTCTAAAAGCCAGACGCTCAAAGGTAGCTATAAAGTCTTCCACTGTTCCTAATTGTTTCAGCTTTGTCAAATGGGCCAAATGGTTGGTGTCAATGTCAAAGCATTCATAAATCTCTGCCACAAAGTGTGTCCAAGCAATATACCCTTGATGAGAGGTTTTTCTCCATTGCCACCATTGCCAATGTTCTTGATCTAGATGGAGAACACCATACCGGAGTTTGGCCAAATCATCTGTAATGTCATATAAAGAGAAGTAATGTTCCATTTGGGTTACCCAACCTGTGGGGTCCGAGCCACCAAATTTGGTCACATCCACTCGCAGAAGGTGTAGGTCACATTGAAAGTGATGGTTTTGCAATGTATGGGAATGAGAGGAATGGTCAGCTTCAGTATGTGGAGGTGAGAAAGAGGAAGGGTTATCTATAGGGATATGCAGTTTGGTGCAGAGTGCCGAAAAGACTGATTCAAGCTGGGTGGTGAGGTCTTGTTTGATTTCTCCCATTGAGGACTACATGGTTGTATTGATGGTGGAAACATTGGCACTGAGTTATTTCACTTCTTGTTGGGTCTCAATGAGACCAGATCGCAAGGTGTTGAAGTGAGCTTCCAAGTCTTGGCTACGAGTATGGGCCATGATGATGAGGAAACTGAAAAGGGGAGGGTGGGGTAAAAAATTTTGGCCAAAAAAATGATATGGATGAATGTGCTAAAGGAGAAGAGATGAATCCAATGGAATAGGTCTCAAATAATGGTGAAAACATTTTCAGACTTTTTTTTTTTTCAGAGTTATACTCTGGTCTAAAGAATACTGTAGAGAGGAAATGCCCAAATTCTTAACCAGAAAGAAATGTGTATTTACTTGGCAACCCAAACACAGTTGCACGACAATAGATCTTGTATGTTTTAATTTGTTTATGTTTCTGTCCCCCAAGGGTTAGGTATTCAAGGGTTCTACAGACAAGGGCTTTCCCTGTGCTATAGCTCTCTGATATACGTGCGGGGTCCAACAGTAGTACTCGACCCAATATCTTAGGGCACTAACTAAGGAGGATAGACCGTACCCTTAGCCGTACTACCTGACTACCTAGGTACTAGAGAGTATCTTCCCGAGTGTTGTCCTCAGTGACACTATAGCAGTCAGGCGACCGATCGGTTTATCTAAAGAGGGCTTCGGGTAATCTAGGCTGATCCATACATAGGTGTTGTTTGATGCGCTACCACTCGAAGGGGTACCAACAGGGGTTACAAGGGTGGCCAACAGATGTGCACTTAAGTACCACTTTTGTTTCCTGCGTGTATGAATCCCTCAACCGTGGGTTTATGCATGTAATGATAGATCTCTATGGCTTAAAGATGCTGGAATATGTCTCTACCCTGAAAAAAAATTAAGCCACACTTTCTGCTGAGGAAAGTGCTCTGATACCACTTGTAATATGCCAGATATAAAATGTATGCAGAACTGAAATAAAATGCTAGTAATCGCAGAATAACAACAATATAACCATAACATTCACCACAATAACACTGAAATGATATGAGAATAACAACAAAAATAGCACTTTGAATCTGAAAGTAATATTCACAGGCCTCTTCAAGGGGGCAACCTCCAGTTCAGCAGAGCTCTATTACAATAATATCCAAGGTAGGGTTCTCATACCCTCGACTCCTATTTATACTAAAAAGAAGCATCTAGAGGAAGATCCTTATAGAAGCAAAAGCTTCTATTAGGTCTTCTTACATCCAACTTATTCTATTTTATTGAAAGGCCTTATTAATATTGACCTTTATTACATCCGAATATATTGTTCTACCTATGTGCGGGTTAGGACCCTAACAGATCCATTGCGTAGGCTTCAACAGTGGCATGCCTTATGGGCCTTCTCCTCTGCTCTCCAAGTAGCTTTGTGTTTAATACGTTGGACCTTTTATTACATCCTAATATATTGTTCTACCTATGCTGGTTAGGGACCCTAACAGATCCATTATGTAGGCTTCAACAAAGGGCATGCCTTTATGGGACTTCTCCTCTGCTCTCTAGGTAGCTATGTGGTATTAAATCTGGGAACTTTATGGCATAAAATACATCATGGTTTGAGTATTTAAGGATATTGACTCCTCCTACCATGTTATTATCGGTCTTCACTCCATTGGGAATTTTCAGCATCACTAGACCACTCGTCAGGAGGCGTTGTACCGCTGTGACTACTCTTTCTCACACCTTTTTTCTTCCCTTTTAGGGATAATACCCCACCCTCTAGTACAACCTCTTTCTCTATTTCATTCTCTCTCTCGTTGTTTCTGCCTCAGTCTCATTATGGAACTGCGGGTCTGCTCTTCTTGTTGCAACCCTTTTCCCTTGGACGCCTCAGATTCCGTTCGTTTGATGTCCTCCAAATGCCAAACTCCTCAGGGTTCCTTCTCCTCTTACACATGTAATGTGGTCTGCTCATACTCTATTGTGTTGATTTCATCCACATCCACCACTATAAGTGTCACTTTCTCCCTTGCATCTATCACACAAGAAACACTTCTTGCATTCATGTCGGCCCTTCCCGGCTCTCCAACCCGTGGTGGTGACATGGAGAGGAAATCCGAACTACAAGATTCCAAATCGATAGATGGTAGCATAAATTTTCACACTGTCTCTCTTCCTTGGCTCTCGTGATTCTTCTCCTTAGAAAATAATACAATGTTTTGCTTTCCCCCCTTTTCCCAATTTTATAGTGGGACAAAGAAGTGATAGTTGTGTCGCACTGATAATTTTCACTTTTTCATTTTTCATTGTGTTTCCTACGCACGGTACCTTTTTTACCCATTAACTTCTCTTCTACGTGCAATGTTTTCAAACCCTAGTTTTCTTTCAATGCATTTTTTTGTTCTACCAGTTCTATTCTATCAAACCCTTCTATGCTACTGTCTTTATTTTTATCCCTTTTTTACTTTTTGTGGATTTCCTCTTTTCTTCTTTTATTTGTTTTTCTCATTTTCTCTCCCTTGATTCTACTATAATACACTATATACATATCTTCTTACTAAGTACTATGACGTCGATTTTCCTTATACATGATCAAATCCCATTGATCATTCCTCATCAATTTTCCTTATATAGTTTTAGTCGAATCCCATTGATCATTCCTATAAGTTTTGTACCTCCTAAATCTTTCAATTGTACAGATCCCCCCTCTATGAAAGTCTCCACTTCATATGGTCCCAACCAATACATTCTAAATTTTCCTAGATGTTGAATAAATTTATTGTCATACACCAAGACTAGGCCTCCCTCCTTGAAACTCTTTCTTTTAATGTGTATGTCATGCGAAGATTTGTCCCTTCCTCTCTGTAATTCTTGGTGAAATCCTTCTAGAATCATATCTTCTTCCATCTTCATCAACTGACATAGCCTTTCTTGTATTGTGCTTCGTTGTGTCATGTTGGTGTTTGTTTCTATGCGTAAACTAGGTACCAAAAATTCTAATGGCACCACTACTTCTTGTCCATACACCAACCTAAATGGTGTTTGTACTATCAACATTTTGCATGTAGTCCTATATTCTCATAATACTACTAGTATCTTCAAGTCCCAATCATCCCTGTTGACATTATAGATCTTTGTCAAAGCATTATCTAGAATCTTATTAAAGGATTCCACTGTTCCATTTTCTTGAGGGTGATAAGGTGTACTCTTTTCATGATAGACGTCAAACTCCTCATTCATAGCCTTGATAGTACTATTGATGAAGTGAGTTCCTTGGTCACTCATAAAAATCCTTGGGCATCTGTTGACAGGCATAAATGACACACTGTCAACTGGAAGGTTAGATCCAGACTAGGGTTGTCTAATTAACCCAAGTCGTTTGGTATGATCTGACCCAACGAGTTTAATGGCTTGGTTAGCCAACTAAAGTCCTAAAAACAGTAAGAG
>SNQJ01S0092706.1:53570-70687 GCA_010110895.2 Picea sitchensis | reverse complement strand
TCTTTACATTATCATACATATGAGCACCAACTCATTGTGAGGCTACAACCTCTATTTTGCAAGCTACAACTTGCTAAGAGTACCAATTCTCTGTTTTTCTCTAGCACCCACTAGAAGGAAGCACCGACTCCCTGGTTTCTCTAGCACCAACTAGAAGGAAGCACAAACTCCCTGGTTACTCTAGCACCAACTAGAAGAAAGCACCAACTCCTTGTGTTCAAGCACCCACTTGAACCTTTGAGGACACCAGTCCTCCCTAGCACCTCCCAACCACCCTAGATTATGAATATGAAACGCTAAAACCTATTACAGTGATATAGTGTTCAATAACAGCTTACCAGTCTCATCACTATTCTGCAAGATTTTGCTACTCAGACTTCCTCACTGTCTTCCAACATGCATCCACTACCCATTTTGTTTTCTACTTTTTATGCTCTGTGCACCATGTCCATTCACTGCATAGTTCTTCTTCTATTCTATTCAGCTGCTTCACTTTGCTCCTTCTTCACACATGAATCATCTTCAACAACAACATCCACAGCAGTAACAACAACAACATATCTTCTCTGTATCGTGTATATATAGCTTCTGTGCACCTTATGCATGCAATATTCACCATTCCTCTACATTCTCACACCGTGCCAATTTCCTCCACATCTCAAGTGCTCTGCCTGATCATCATCATGACTCTTCAGCTTCTCTGGCAGTTCAACCCTTGTGTCTATCATCACTAGGTATTATGCCGAGATTCCTTTTTCTCTCTGGTAGTTGAGACTCTTCGTCTTCTCTGTTATAGTCGAGCTCATCCTTTC
Organism: Picea sitchensis; assembly: GCA_010110895.2. Lineage (NCBI taxonomy): Eukaryota > Viridiplantae > Streptophyta > Pinopsida > Pinales > Pinaceae > Picea > Picea sitchensis. The sequence goes on along the minus strand of SNQJ01S0092706.1, from coordinate 69,875 downwards.
TGTTTTAGTTACAAGCTCCAACCCTCATCCAGCTATCAATTTCCTCCATGAATCGTCTTCATTCCACTCACAGATTCCTTGTAACTCTTCAACTCCTCTGGTAATCACACAGAAGTCTCTTCGCCTCCTCTGGTAGAAACCATCAATGGTTTCTAGCAGTTATACTGTGAGGATCAACATTAGCCCTCTGATCATGCTCATGTTCACCTGCACCGTTGGATTGGCTCCATGCGATCTTGCATTCATTTTGGCATTTCAACATTCGGGTGACCAAGTGTCTCGACACTCCCAATCGCGATCCCCGAAAAGGAGCTTGGTTTCTCTAGCTCTTTCCTCCATCTCTCGCCGATGTGACCAAGGGCTATGACCACAACCTTTATTCAACAACTGCATTTGGTAATTTCGTGTTTCGGCACTTCGACATTCCTGTGGTTATGTTTCTTTCCTCTCCAAGTCGCGATTCGCGAAACTCCGAAATGGAGTCGGATCAACAGTCTAGAATCTTGGTGTATTGACAGTCCAGATCTTATCGTGAATTCGCATCTCGCGATTCCTGTGATGGAGGTTCTCGTCACTCCTAGTCACGATAGGTGAAGCTCCAAGATGGAGCTTAGATCAATGGTTCACGTTCTTAGTGATCTGACGGTCCTGATCTTTTCGCGATCTCGCATCTCATTGTTCCTTAGATGGAGGTTCTCGTCACTCCAAGTCGCGATAGGCGAGACTCCGAGATGGAGCTGGATCAACGGTCCAGAACAAACCTCGATCTGACAGCTAAGATAGTTTCACGATTTTGCATATCGCGAATTCGAGAGGTTAGGGAACCCCGTTCCTTTGACTTTCCAGTCAGCGACATGACGATCTTTCGCCACTTGTCCTATGATTCGACGGTCCAGATCTGATCTTGATTCAATGACTCAGATCATATTGTGATTTCAGCATTCTTGTTGCAAAGTGTTTCGACACTCCAACTTCCAGTACCCGAAACCCCAATAGCCAAAACTCTGAAATGGATTTGGACCATCGCTTCGATCTTGCACTTTAAAGAACGTGCAGGTTCTTCCTGATCCAACGATGGTCGGACCCTGCGCTCGTATCTAACGCCAAAGATCTATCCTCCATCTTTGCGCTCCTCCTGTCTGGATTCATATCTGACGGTCATCGAGAATTCGGATTGGGATCCAATGATCAATGTCGCTTCTCTGCCCGAGCTTACACATCCTCCTTACTTAGAATAATATCTAAGTGTCAAAGGCCTCGACCTTTGATCTGCCTGAGATCTTGAGTACACTATCTCTCTTGAGCTTTGGCAATGAGTTAACCTCGTCCCTGGTGCACACCTATGCACTGCATGCGATTCTACGCTAATCCTCCTTAGCTTACGTTGTTCCTGTTTTGCCATCGATGCACACTCTGATCTTGCCATCAATGACAAGAACACATTGTCTGTAAAACATGCCAACAACCCTATCTCTGGATGATGTCTAGGGCTATCATGGTGACATCCATGGCCATCAAGGGCTAACATCCATGTGGGAAGGGCAAGGCCCCCTGGGTCTAGATCTACCAGGGTGCCTCCAAAGGAAACATCCTTCTTTCTTCCAGTGCAAGTCTTCAATTTCAACTTACCCCTGGCTGGGGTTTCAACATCCATCTGTAGGATTTAATCCCCCATGAAGATCTGAGATAATCATTCCCCCATGTGTATCTATCCACTGGAAAAGGTCCCAAAACAACAATAAGTACTCTCCCCAGGGGTTCATAAGTCACATGTATCATAACATGTAAATCACTTCCAATAATTAAATTACCCAAACATGTGTATCAAAACCCCCTTAACCCAGACATATGCTCAAAGATGTTATGCAATTTGACAAGTTAGGTTTGGAGAAGGTCTTAGGGTGTCGTATTGGGTTAACCTTTCTTAAGTTTGGGGTGTTTCCCAGGTGGGATCTAATCCAAGTCATGTAAGTGTATGAGGTGGTAGTGTATATATTTGGGCATGGGGTGCATGTAATAACAGGGAAATGTAAAGTCTTACATGTGGGTGCCTTTGTAGAGGGCAAGCTGCACCTTGTCAGAAATGCAATTGTTTCCTAGCCCATTCATTGCCTTTTACTCTTAGCTTTATTTCTTTTGATATTTTTCTCTTTTGCTTCAAAGGAATAGTTGAAGGCCAGTGTCCTGGCTTGATGACTAGAGGTGAAAGTGTTATCCACAAACATTTCATGAAAATGAGAATGTTGGATCATGATGAGACCCCCTTTCTCTTGGCTATGCCACCAAGAGCCACTACCCTGGTTTGGTGACTAGATTGATGGTAGTGTCATACCGCTACATGCCCATGGTCATAATAGGTCGACTCGTGATGAGACCCCCTATCCATCAAATATTACCTTGAGTGTTTATGTTATCTTATGGGTCTCACTTTATTATGGAGAAGATTTTGAATGATTTCTCAAGGATCCCTGGGTGAAGCATCTCGAAGGTTTAAACATTGGATTTTAACTCTTGCCAGCTACTTTTACCCTCTGAGCCTTTATCCCCTTCTTCCCATGAGGAAATGTAAAATCCTTCCTAGTGTAGCCAATCCCAATGCCCAAACAAGGATAGGGGAGATGAAAGGAATAAATATGGAAAGTGGTAAGTATGGAGGGAACAGATAACGAATTTTCACAGATCCACCCAATAGCAACTCATCCTAAAGGGAAATCATTTTACGAGGGAACCATGTCACCCTTCTAGGTATGAACGAGGCAAAGAGAATAATTTCCAAGCAAGCATCATGAAATGAAGAAGGATTCAATACAAAATATTCAAGTGCTTAAAAAATCAAAGTGATACATACCATGATACCTAGAATCATTACAGCATGGAGAAAGACTCATTGTTACTTTAGGACCATGCTGGTGGGATGTATATTGGTTTTGGTGATAAGTGGAATGTGTTGACGATTAAAATCGCAATGAGGAATGTGTAGATGTATACCAGTTTCTTGACGATTAAAATCGCAACGAGGAATCTCTCCCGCAAAGTATTGCTAAGGCCTATTATTTAAACTATGTTAATGATATATAATACTAGTAGGTGGGACCCCCTTGTAGACTGGAGGCTCGAAGATAGTCTTATCACACATTTTATGATGTTGTTTCGATGCTTCTTACAGGGTTCTATATGGTTTATGATGCATTCTTGGTTTTGTTTGCGACATAATGGTAGGTGGATGATGCATTTTATGTGATTTTCTATTGTGCTAAGCTCTAATCCTATGTTATGAGTGGCATATATTTACTCTTGTTACATTTGATATTGTCGTCATGATTCATTACCTGTTACACCTGCACAAGACACATGTTAGTAACAACATGAAACAAAAGCAATGGAAAGAGACTTAGGGAAAACAATTCAAGGAAAGGAACTATACTATACTATGTTAAGAGGTTATGTGAAAATAAAATGAAAAGGAATTAGTGTTAGTCCTAACTAGCAATGGTTAGTGGCTATGCGAATTATTTTTGAGTTATATTGAGCACATTTGATATATCGTATGTTTTTTGGAAATGGTTAATATGGATTGGGGTGGCGCAATTGGAAAGCAATATGTCGCAAGTTTCAATGTATGGAATTAATGGCATGGTTAATGGTATGTTTTTTGGCTCGCTGGCATGTACTAAGAAATTGAATGTGAGGAAGATGGAAGTGATGTGAAGTAAATTAACGTCACTCCATACTTATCCCACCGAGCCGTCACCCTAGCATGGTCATTGTTTCATTTGGTTTTGTTATGGTTAAGCTCCGAGATTCAAGCCTAGAAGGAACTACTCGACCAACTCCCCCTTTTTAAAGCCATTGGTTACAGGTATGGTTGTTTTCGCCCATCCATGAATTTCACTTAGTGTATGAAATGAACGATGGCTCAGTAATGTGTTGGTTTGTGTTTTCCTGAGATTGGCAACCGTGTAAAGCGCGGGTAATTTATTTGGAATGACTATGTGTTATTCGTTTGCAAATGAACAAATTGGTTTGTTGAAGTTATGATTTCGTTGGTTGTTTCGCGTGGTGAAATGTGATGGCTCTCTGTTGTTTTATGTAGTTATGGGTATTTTGATGGAGGGTTTCACTCTGTTTATCCTTGTTGACCGCCTCCTCATAGTTATGGTAACCATGTATGGTTGTATTTGGATGCTATGGGGTTGTTTTGTATGTTTTCGAAGTATTTTTTGGTCACAATGTATCTTCCAGAGCCTAGTTGTGGGCTTATTTTTGTGGTATTTGCATCAACATAGTTGGTTATGGGGTGGCCATTATGCCAAGAAGTATTCTTTATGTTTGTTGGTAATACCTGAGGTCTGCATTTCCATTGACATTGTTATAAATTGGTTCAGATCTTGAAAAAAGCGTGAGGGTTATGCCTCTGTGCGTTCTTGGTATTTGTTACTATCTAGTGAGAAATCATTGCTCCTCTGCATTGTTGCCTACCCTACCCAGTGTTGAACTTTGACACTATTACACAAGCTGAGAGTTATAAAATCCAGTGGTTCCATCATGCTTGTTTCAAAGGTTTTCTACCTATTGTTGATATGTTCGACCTCCAGTCTCTATGTGTTTTGGTGACTGAGTGAACTCTTGATTATTTATTGTGTTCATGGTTACAGAGCCCGATTTTGATAACCCCAACCAGTCACATTCTTGTCAGGTATTTCGTTGACTGTCATAAGTTGGTTGAGTGGTTATGACAGTTGCTTTGAGTATTGCCTCGTCTTTGTTTGATTGGGTTGTTGGAAAGTTGTATTTGGGGATGAAAATTGGTAAACAGTCGAGGGGTTGCCTCCTTTTGTTATGACAATTGCATCGATAACCTAGCTCGTTGTTTTTTATTAAATTGGTTGATTGGGAGTAAATGGTAATCTACTGTAAAAGGGTTTCCTCTTTTCGTTATGTGTTGGTCGTTGTGTTCCTACACTGTGGTGTCAATTGTAGATGGTGGATGTTGTGTGTTTAACTAGTCCCAATCGTGATCATTGCAAGTTGGGGAATATGATGAATGCGACTTTTTTTTTTACTGTCTATTGTTTTATTTAATTGCACCATCAAAAATGAATCTTGGGTATTGCATTATGGTTTCATTGCAATTTTTATTGGTTAATATTATCAAAAGAATGAAATCGAGCAAGTGTTAAAAATTTTGTTCAAATTGGGGAAAGACCTATGTCTATGTTTGATTTGGAAAATTATGAATTATTGGCAATGGTTGATATTCTATAGAAATATATGTTGGATAGAGATGAAGGAATGTGACTGTTTGTTCCTTTTGATTTTTTTTAAATGAAAAGAAACAAGTATTCTCTTAACCATACTGTTGAAAGGCATAGTGATTTTGAGTATGATTATAGACTGTGTTGATTGAAAATTTTTGAAGAATTGAATGTGGGACAATGAATAGTTTTTGACACGCATGAATGGTTAATTGGTAATGGTATCCTGGTATTGAATACATAGTTGTTTTTTATGGATTACTTAATTAGTTTTACGAACAATATCCGTTCTTTTCCCTACCATTCTTTCACTTTTCGCACATTACAACTCCCCTCGCCTTCCCATATTCACTATCCACTCCCTGTTCCTAAAATTTAATTATAGTTAAGATAAATTATGTATTATGACAGTTAAAGGATCGCACGAGGATGAATTACAGTGATATATTCTTTTAATTTACGATATAATTGATTTTTTGATGTTTTGTGAGCTGTAATCATGATCTATTCCCCCTCATTTTAACACTTTTCACTCAATACAATCCCTCACATATCCCATAACCCTTATTCACCCCCTACTTATTGACAAGTATTAAATGATTTGTATGGATTGGATTGCATGAGTTTGATATGTTGCCAAACCAACTTTGTTTCATATTTAAAAGAGTTGTCATGTATGGTTGTTGAAGAAATTATTTGCTAATCAATAATTCATACATGAATGATCTTTTTCAGCAGAGGTTGCCATGCCCGGGGTAATAGAGGAAGAGTAAATTGGAATAGGGGCCCTAGAAGGCCAAGGTTCTCTATACACTTTGATGCAGACTTGCAAGAGTTGGAACAACTATTTCAAGATGGATTTTTTAACTGGATTGGGTAAGGAGTGGTCCAACCTAGGCCAGAAAGACCTCCCTTCCAAGCCCCACAAGTCCCTGGTATCCTAGTTCCCCCTCATGCTTCACTACAACCCGAAATCCATGAAAACGACAGATGGCAAGAGATAGTTAACTTGACAGTATCCCAACATCGTGGTTGGCCTAACTTGTCTCTACCCGCTCCTCCACCTGTTAATCAAATTGTCCAATTTTCCCCTCTCCACTAACTAGTACAGTATTCTCATGCAAGAAAAAGATTAAAAACCAAGGACCACCATCCCCCTGAGAAAGGAAAATTCGTTGCTTCTCCCCTCCTCACCCTCAAGTGACTCTACCAAATATGTGTCCTCCCACATGCATTTGAGAGATGATTGCTCTCATGTGATTAGTGAGATTAGGCCTAAAGGCTCCACACTGCCTAAGGAAAATTCAGAGAGATCAAAGGGTGACAACAACAACAAGGGAAAGATTGCCTCTCAGAGTGGAAAATATGGATTTTAAGTGTTTTTATTTATCAATTGATTGAGAACAATTGACTTCTGAAATTTTGAACAACACACTAATTTTTGGGATATATGGGTAATATATTTTTGGAAATAATTTCAATTAACATTGATATAAATTGTCAAAATATGAGAGTGATGATGGGAGTCACAAGGATGGATGGTTTGATTGATTAAATAGTTGTGTTATGTTTTTTAAAGAACTAAAGGGAGTCACAAGGGGTCCCACCTACTAGTTATTATTTATTAAAAAACCTTATTATGATTTTAATACTTTTCCCCCTTAACTAAAAAGTTGGTTGAGTTTTAGTTAACTTAACTAAAGAAGTAGTTCAACTACTTCAACTAATTCTAATTGCTTAAAGGCAAAAGGAAAAGGAGGAACAAGAATAAAATAGAAGGAGAAGCATACTAAGGTCTGCTCTTTGAGTTTTGTTGAGATAATTCAATTTTCATTCATTCTTTAATTCATTGCAAGACTAATTATCTTTTATGATAGCAGGGTCCTATTGTAGACAACAAGATTCAAGGCTGAATTAAATCATTCAAACACTTGTTTTTTAGAGGTGTTGATCTATCTTTGATAGTCTGTGTAGATTTGTTTGTTTGTGAATTAATTTTCATGACTGACAAAGGCTATTGTGTAGAGTCGAGTGGACAACAATACGTGGAAAGATGATCCAGCTTTTAAAATTCAGTTTTTTTACTTTCTGTCAAAAGTCCTTTTGTATGGTTTTCATCGGTAATGTCTAAGTTTGACTTTGGTCCAAAACTTCCTCAAGGAATTTTGTAAAGAGAACGAGTCTTTTGATAAATTGGAATGAAATAAACGATTGCTTTATGTCTCATCTGATTTGATTATTGACTTGGTGTCTCTATATTTATTTCAACATATGTTATATTCAGAAAATTACATAAATAATGAATTTTCTAGAAAGCTTTCATTTATAAAAAAAAATCATCCTAAGCACTTGTAATCAATACTTGTGAATTAGGATACAAATTTTGATGGATATAAATATAGGGTGATTTTCCCTTATATCTTTCTTTAGCCAAGTAAGATCTGAAAATGTGTGAGTAAGATCATTTCATATATTTTCCTCAACATTTATTTGGCGACCATATTGGGGAGATCTTCAATATATCTCTAGTTGATTTTTATGCTTGATTATCATCGAATACATCCATTTTTCTGATATTGATTCTTTGACTATTTTATTTCTTAATGATTGTACCTATTGCAAGGAAACCCAATATTGAGACTAGTCTTCAAGATCAGACCAACATTTCTTTGAATTTGCTTAAAACCATTTTAGACACAGCTAATACTCAGGTTGAGCTTAATCATTCATGGGTAGCAATTGAACAAGACATTAGTGCCCAAGAATGTTGGGAAGCTAGACGTAGACAACTTATAAATCAACAATAAGCTTCTTGCTCCTTTAGCTTTCACCTTCTTTTCATGTCCTTAGACCCCCGTGTTTCTAAGAGAAGAAGAGGCTTATCACCTGAAATTAATCCTATTGTTGGAATAGGAAGAAGGAATGTTGTGTTATCAACCCAACAAAGTGCTCTAAGGAGAACCTTGTCTGATTCATCCAGTTCGTCTTTCTCTCCCTTACCTATCATCCACAAGATGGCATCTTGTGATGGCTCTGGTGGCATTGGAAGTGCTTCCTCCTCTCAGTATTCAACTTCGTCGGTGATTGGTATCTTATATAGCCACCATGTCCCTGTCCAATCTACCACAAAACCCACCAAATTCATTAAAAAATATGGGTTTTTTCAATTTGAAGAAGATGCTACAACCACAGCGTGGCATGTTTCTTCTCCTCTTAACCTAGCACCCGTTACTCGTCCACTTCCTAAATTCAAAGAGAATATTCCTAGGTTTTTGGGGAATAACATTGTCACTACAAATGAACACTTGGTGGTATTTTCTAATGCCTCTCACAACATAGGAGCCAATGACAACGATACTTGCATGTGCTTATTTGTCAAATCCTTGGAAGGAAAGGCTACGGTCGATTTCTTTGATCATCCTCCTCAGATTCTGTCTACTTGGGAGGAGTTAGTCTATTGGTTCAAATCCACCTATGGGCAATCTAAAAGCCTGGTTGAGAAGTTACAGGAATACAATAACATCGCCTATAAGGATGGTGAGACCATCAAGTCCTTCAACTTGTGTTTCACTAAGTTATACAATCAAATCCCCGAACTCATTCGACCTCATAAACAAGCCACTTTCATGCATTATTATAATGCATTACCTTCCCCCTACCATCATAGGCCTGAGGGAAAAGCCATTGATAACCTCGGTTCCACTCTGCATATGTGTTTGGAGTATGAAGAACAACTCAAAAGAACATGTCTTCCTTGGGGAGAATCAGTTAAACAGACGGACATGTCTACCCTCACACAGCTAGTACAAGACGTGAATAATTGTATGATAGCGTATGAGCGAAAGGGAAATTTCTCCCCTCTCACCCCTGGAGCTTCATCCTCTTCTGCACCCCCCTTTAGAAATCCAATTGAAAATAATTTTCAGCCTAAAGCTATCATGCCTCGAAGTTGGTGTAAAGTTTTCGAGGAACACCACAAGGAAACCACATGTGAGGTAAATAAGAGTGTTAGAGATAAGATCTTTGGTAAAATGCAGAAACTACCATCGTTGTCCTAGATTTTTCAAATCCAGAAGATGTCATGATCATCAATACTAGGAAAAATCCTATGCTACCAAAGGAAAATATGATCCTCCCCACAATTCTTCTAGCCCGATCTCATCCTCACCAACTACTATTATTCAGGTTCCTAAGGTTCTTGACAGTCAAGGAACTACTTCCCCTCTTCCCTCTTCCAAATACAATATCCTAAATTAGTTGGCCAACATCAAAGCATATGCAATCGTTCTGGACATGGTTGTTGTCCCTGAACAATAGGGGCATCTAAAACAATTCATGGAAATAAAGGCTTCTATTGTAGCCAACCTCTATGAAGAGGTAAACAAAGAGGATTTGTCTGTAAATAAAGTAGGTGTACATAACTTTAGATACCCTGTAAAAAATTCCCCTTTTTATATTTATGTAGATATTATGGATAAAATCGTCCATTGTTTCCTCATTGACGACGGTTCGGGTCCAAGTGTAATGTCGAATATTATTATGGAAGAGCTAGGCTTGTCTTGTACAAATGAAAACGTCAGAAGCATGCTCTCTTATAATAGTCTACAACAAACAACCATAGGTGAGATTAAGTATGTGACCTTAGTTTTGTGCGCACACCCTGAAACAAGGATAACCCTTGGTATTCATGTAATTGATATGCCAGTAAGAAATTATTCAATCATATTAGGAAGAGATTGGAAAGATTTGACGAGTGGATACCTCTCACTCGACGGGACACACTTATCCATTCCTCGGAATGGTAAAAACATCATAGTCCTTAGAGAGGGAAGGATTTCACCTTACATAGAGAGTGCCCCACAACCTAATGTGAACTATATCGAAGAGGACCTAGAGGTGTATTCCATATTTTCCGAGGAGGATAACATTCCCTTGGAACAAATTGATTTAGATGATGGTATGTGGCACATGCACTTTGATGGTTCTTTCTCTAGTGAAGGTAACCGAGATGGAATTATCTTGTACTCTCCTTTAGGGAAAATTCATAACTTTTCTTACAGGTTGGAGTTTTCTTGCACAAACAATGTCACTGAATTCGAAGCTTTATTATTAGGCATTGAAAATGCCTATAATCTAGGTTGTGGTCACCTTATAGTTTTTGGAGATTCAGAGATTGTTGTGAACCTTTCACATAAGATATACTCCCCTAGAAACAAGTTGATGAAACGATACACCCAAACTGTTTAGGAACTTATCTTGAATCTATTATATTTCAACATTACTCATGTCAAGAGGGAATTGAACTCAATGGCTGATCGGTTAGTTATTTTTTCAGCCTCTCCTAATCAACAACTTTTTCCACACAGACCTGATTGTACTTTTCAATCTCTATATCGTCCAATATCCCTAAAATATAGAATCATGGTAGGTCTTCTGTAGCGATGAGATCATTTGTGCTTTCATTCAAAATGAATCTTATAAGCCCAAGGAAATTATATGCATAGAAGATAATAAGATTCCTAAGGGCTTGACTCCTCTAGAGAGTTCATTTTCATTGAGTTATGTAGGAAATAAAGAGAAACATAGAGAAGAGGAGTCAAAAAGGAAGGTGGGTGAAACCATATCCTTGAACATTGGGATGCCCGAGTCTCCAAATAATGTTAAATAGGTGCCCAATGTTCTCATGAAAAGAAAATGAAGTTAGCCAAGCTGCTTGGCAAATTTCAAGATGTTTTTTCTTGGTCTTATGAGGATATTCGTGGTTTTGATCTTTCTCTTATACATCATGTCATTCCCATCAAGGAAGGCATAAAACCAGTTAGGAACAAACAAAGACCTATCAACCCTACACTGGAAGCAACTATTCAAAAGGAGTTGGAAAAACTCTTGAAGGCTAGAATCATCTTTTCGGTCAAGTATTATGAATGGGTTTCCAATTTGGTCCCTGTTTGGAAAGCCACTAATCATATCAGATTATGTGTTGATTTTCGCTAGGGATGATTTTAAGGATGGAAATTTGCTTCAAAATGTAGAAACCTTGGCGAATCTTACTAATCCTTCATATGCCACCTATAAATGTTTGGTGATATTTTTGTAAAAGTATTCAAAGTTATAAGGATTTTATATAGTTTTTTATAAATTTTTGGCGATTTTTAAGGTAAACTAATTTTATCCTATAGAATTTGGGCGAATAATTTTTAAAATAGTGAATCTCGTTTGTGGAAAACCATGGAAAATTAGCCCATGAGCAAAATTTAGCCCCTAAAATCATCCATGATTTTCGCACATTAAATCGGGCTATTATAAAAGATTACTTTCCTCTCCCTAACATGGAAATGATTTTGTAGCAAGTTGCAGGATCACAGATGATGCCCTTACTTGACGGTTTTTCTGGTTTCAATCAAATCAAGGTAAAAGGGGAAGATAAATATAAAACCACCTTTTTTACTCATTGGGGCACCTTGACTTATGAACGTATTCATTATGGCTTATCTGATGCAAGTGACACTTTTAAAAGACCTGTGAAGGTAACTTTTGATGATTTGATCAACAAGATTATTCATATCTATCTTGATGATCTAATCATATACTTTAAATGGATATCAATTGTCTCAAAGTTTCAAGAATTATGGATGGGTCCTTTCAAGATTTCTTTTGTCCTAGGTACAAATTCTTACATTCTAAAAGATTTACATGAGCGGTTGTTTTCCTACAACACTAACATTTCTCACTTAAAACACTACGTGGAACCAACTTGAAATTTTTTAACATTGTTTGGGTTTTCTGTATAATAGTAGTTTAGTTATGTTTTCATTTTCACTGCTACTTTTCAATTCTTCTTTTACAATAGTTTAAATTATGCCTTCCTTTTAATAGTCTTCCTTCTTCTTTTGCAATTCTGCCATTTTATTTCTGCTGTTTTAAATTTTGCAGTCTCATTTCTGTCATGACTTTTATGGATTTTCATCTTTTTAGTTTAATTTTGGTAAAAAATAAGTTGTTGGATCAGTTCTTCCACGGTGATACTCTTGCAAGGTATTGTTAGTCAATAGTAATCAAGCTTACACAATCGTTATGATGTTCCCCCTGGAAGCATAATTTAAATTGTTATCTACTTTCACCGTTGTCTTATAAAGAAATTGGTTACCTCCCACTTCTACTTTCCATTTCTTCATCCATTTGAGAGTTGAAAGAGCAAGTCCATAAAAAAAAATTCTCCTTGAAGTCAAGAGCAAATTCTGTGATTTTATTTCTAATGTTTTAAATTTTGTAGTCTCATTTCTGTCATGACTTTTATGGATTTTCATCTTTTTAGTTTAATTTTGGTCAAAAATGAGATGTTGGATCAGTTCTGTCACAGTGATACTCCTGCAAGGTATTGTTAGTCAATAGAAATCAATCTTACACAACCGTTACGATGTTCCCCCTGAAAGCAAAATTGAATTTGTTATCTTCTTTCATTGTTGTCTTATAAAGAAATTAGTTACCTCCCACTTATGCTTTCCATTTCTTCATCCATTTGAGAGTTAAAAGAGAAAGTCCATAAATTGTTTTTTCTCATTGAAGTCAAGAGCAAATTCTGTCATTTTATTTCTGTTGTTTTAAATTTTACAGTCTCATTTCTGTCATGACTTTTATGTCTTTTCATCTTTTTAGTTTAATTTTGGTAAAAAACAAGATGTTGGATCAGTTCTGCCATAGTGATACTCCTGCAAGGTATTGTTAGTCAATAGAAATCAAGCTTACACAACCGTTACGATGTTCCCCCTGAAAGCATAATTGAATTTTTTATTTGCTTTCACTGTTGTCTTATAAAGAAATTGGTTACCTCCCGCTTCTGCTTTCCATTTCTTCATCCATTTGAGAGTTAAAAGAGAAAGTCCATAAAAAAAAAATTCTCCTTGAAGTCAAGAGAAAATTCTGGTTGAATGATTATGCAAAGAGGGATAAACCCCCTCATACTTAACATTTTTCAAGAGTTATTCCCAAATTCCTGGTCATTTTTCCATTAAATCCGCTCACTTCCCCTTGTTTCATAATCATTCTTGATCCACTATTCTTGATCCGTGAAACCATACATTCTGAGTTCTTAATCTATTGGAAATAAATTTCGATGTGGAGTCACCAGTTTATTGACGATTAAAATTGCAACGAGGAATCTCGCTCGCAAAGTATGGCTAAGGCCTATTATTTAAACTATGCTAATGATATATAATACTAGTAGGTGGGACCCCCTTGTAGACAGGAGGCTCGAAGATAGTTTTATCACACATTTTATGATGTTGTTTTTATGTTGCTTACATGATTCTATATAGTTGATGATGCATTCTTGGTTTTGTTTGCGAAATAATGGCAGGTGGATGATGCATTTTATGTGATTTTGTGTTGTGCTAATCTCTAATCCTATGTTATGAGTGGAATATATTTACTCTTGTTACATTTGATATTGTTGCCATGATTCATTACCTGTTACACATGTACAAGACACATGTTAGAAACAACATGAAATGAAAGCAATGGAAAGAGACTTAGGGGAAAAAATTCAAGGAAAGGAACTATACTATACTATGTTAAGAGGTTATGTGAAAATGAAATGAAAAGGAATTAGTGTTAGTCCTAACTAGCAATGGTTAGTGGCTATGCAAATTATTTTTGAGTTATATTGGGCACATTTGATATATGGTATGGTTTCTGGCAATGGTTAATATGGATTGGGTGGCGCAATTGGCAAGCAATATGTCGCAAGTTTCAATGTATGGAATTAATGGCATGGTTAATGGTATGGTTTTTGGCTAGTTGTTGTGTACTACGAAATCGAATGTGAGGAATATGGAAGCGACATGAAATAAATGCACGTCACTCCATACTTCTCCCACCGGGCCGTCACCCTATCATGGTCATTGTTTCATTTGGTTTTGTTGTGGTTAAGCTCCGAGATTAAAGCCTGGAAGGAATTGCTTGACCAACTCACCCTTTTTAAAGCCATTGGTTACAAGTATGGTTGTTTTCGCCCATCCATGAATTTCTCTCTGTGTATGAAATGAACGATGGCTCGGTAATGTGTTGGTTTGTGTTTTCCTGAGATTGGCAACTATGTAAATGCGCGGGTAATTTCTCTGGAATGACCGTGTGTTATTAATTTGCAAATGAACGAATTGGTTTGTTGAAGTTATGATTTCGTTTGTTGTTCTACGTGGTGAAACTGCGATGGCTCTATGTTGTTTTAAGTAGTTATGGGTATTTTGATGGAGGGTTTCACTCTATTTAGCCTTGTTGACTGCCTCCTCACAGTTATGGTAACCATGTCTGGTTGTATTAAAATGCTATGGGGATATTGTGTATGTTTTCGAACTACTTTTTGGTCATTATGTATCTTCCAGAGCCTAGTCGTGGGATTATTTTTGTGGTATTGGAATCAAGACAGTTGGTTATGGGGTGGCCATTATGCCAAGAAGTATGCTTTATGGTTGCTGGTAATACCTGAGGTGTGCATTTCCATTGGTATTGTTATAAATTGGTTTGGCTCTTGAGAAAAGCGTGAGGGTTGTGCCTCTATGCGTTCTTGGTATTTGTTACTATCCAGTGAACAATCGTTTCTCCTCTGCATCATTGCCTACCCTACCCAGTGTTGAATCTTCACACTATTACACAAGCTGATATTTATAAAAGCCGATGGTTCCACCGTGCTTGTTTTGAAGGTTTTCTACCTACTGTTGATATGTTCGACCTCCAGTCTCTCTGTGTTTTGGTGACTAAGCGAACTCTTGATTATTTCTTGTGTTCATGCTTATAGAGCCCGATTTTGATAACCCCAACCAGTCACACTCTTGTCGGGTATTTTTTTTACTGTCATAAGTTGGTTGAGTGGTTATGATAGTTTCTTTGTGTATTGTCTCGTCTCTATTTGATTGGGTTGTTGGAAAGTTGTATTTGAGGATGAAAATTTGTGTAGAGTCGAGGGGATGACTCCTTATGTTGTGGCGGTTGTATCGATAACCTAGCTCGTTGTTTTTTATTAAATTGGTTGATTGGGAGTAAACGGTAATCTACTGTCAGAGGGTTGCCTCTTTTCGTTATGCATTGGTCATTGTGTTCCTACAACGTGGTGTCAATTTTAGTTGGTGGTTGATGTGTGTTTAATTAGTCCCGATTGGGATCATTGCAAGTTGGGGGAGATGATGACTGTGACTTTGTTGTTTAATGTGTATAGATTATGGAGACATCATGCATTGTTTTATTTAATTGCACCATCAGAAATGAAGCTCGGGTTTTGTATCATGGTTTCATTGCAAGTTTTATTGGTTAATATTATCAAAAGAATGAAATCGGTCAAGTGTTAAAAAGTATGTTCAACTTGGGGAAAGACTTGTGTCTATGTTTGATTTGGGAAATTAAGAATTATGGGCAGTGGTTGACATTCTATAGAAATATATGTTGGACATAGATGAATCAATGTGTATGTGTGTTCCTTTTGATTTTGTTTAAATGAAAATAAAAGAAATGAAAATAAACAAGTATTCTCTTAACCAGACTATTGAAAGGCATAGTGATTCTGAGTATGATTATAGATTGTGTTGATTTAAAAAGTTTGAAGAATTGAATGTGGGACGGTGAACAGTTTTTGACACACATGAATTATTAATTGGTAATGGTATCCTGCTATTGAATACAAAGTTGTTTTTTATGGATTACTTAATTAGTTTTACGAACAATATCTATTTTTTTCCCTACCATTCTTTAAATTTCTGCACATTACAACTCCCCTTGCATTCCCATATTCACTATCCACTCCTTGTTCCTAAAATTTAATTATATTTAAGATAAATGATGTATTATGAGAGTTAAAGGATCGCATAGGGATGAATTACAGTGATATATTTTTTTGATTTACGATACAGTTGATTGTTTGATGTTTTGTGAGCAGTAATCATGATCTATTCCCCCTTATTTTAACACTTTTCGCTCAATACAATCCCTCACATATCACATAACCCTTATTCACCCCCTTCTCATTGACAAGTATTAAATGATTTGTATGGATTGGATTGCA
>SNQJ01S0092705.1:20613-37580 GCA_010110895.2 Picea sitchensis | reverse complement strand
TTGTTTATTTTCTAGATTTTAAGACTTTGTTTAAAAATATTGATCGTATAGTTTGGATTGAAAAACTCTACCTTTGCTACTGGTCTGGTTTCCCTAGCGGAAAGCCAGTAGCAAAAGTTGAATGCTTGTATGATATTTTGCTAGATCAATAGAACTTTATTACAGTGAGCTTACAAAAAAAAAAGTTTACGTTTTTAAATTTTATTTTGGATTAGTTTAGTTTTTTTAGTTTTAGTTTTTCTTTTTTTTAATTTAGTTTAAAAAGATTTTAAATAAATATTTTTTTTATTATTAAATTTAATTTGTTTATGTTATTAAAATTTGATTTGTATTTTTTTTTAGATTAATTTAGTTTTTTTAGTTTAATTGTGTTTTTAATTTTTTTTAATCTTTTGTATTTAACATTTTTATTTTTATTTTTTTAATCTTTGTATTTAACATTTTTATTTATATCTTTTTAATAATTGTATTTTTGTTTTTAATTTAAATTTTGTATTTTAAATTTGATTTGAGATTTTTTTCTTTATTTCTAAAATAAATTTGTTTTTTAACCTTAAAAAAAAAATGTTTAAGGGTATTTTTTTTCCAATTTAATTTGTTTTTAACATAAATTATTAAAATAAATAAAACTAATTGATAAATAAATTAGTTATAACCCTTTTATATTTCAGAGTCGATTTTCAGTGTAGGCCGCGATTCCAATTAGGTCATAATTTAAAGTCAAAAAAAATGGTGCTACTGGTAGCATCACTTCTCGATTCAAGGGTCAATTTCAGGGTTCTATCCATAATGTCACGTAACATCAAGGGACGGTTTTCAAACAACTTCCATTTTTAACCACCTCCAAAAAATAGGGTGCTACCGATAGCACCATTTTTTTATTTGGGGGTTGATTTTTGCATTTTTACCCAAAAATATCACAATTTTCATTAGGTTGGTAACTTTGTTAAATTCNAGGCACCTATGTGCACTGGGTTATTTTATTCTTATTGTCTCTGCTCTCCTCGGGTGTTAACTATTGTTTTCGTTTTCGGGAATTGGATTAATAAGTAAGGACTATATGGCTCACTGTTGTGTCTTTTCAAAATGTATTTTGGCCTGTGGTTGATATAAGTCTCAGAAGACTATAAACTCTCTGTGTTTTGTTTAAAAAGACAAACGGGCTTGTGTTGCCTCCCTGCATTTGATTTTGACAGAGACCGATTTGAACTATGACTCGTCTTTGCTCTCCTCGGGAACCTTCTGAGGCTGTCAAGTATTGGGTATCAGTTAAATGGTTATGGAAGTCTTGACAGACATGTGCTCTCTCGTCGAGTCTATGTCTGGTCCTTCTATGATAAAATTGTTTGAACAAATAAGAATGAAAACGAGTGGTTGCATACAGTCGAGGGTTGTCTTCCTATTCGTTATGGTTTCTCTCACTATGTTTTATCCAGCATGGTCTTGATTGCATAAGAAGACACATGTGTAAATTTTACTGAGCCCGATTAGGGTTCTGGCAATTTAAAATGATGCTTGTGTGTCGGTTTAGTTCTGTTAGCTTCATATATTATATTGGAATCATCGTGCAGACTACCAAGTGTTTTAAAAGGAAGTTATACCCACAGAGATCAAGCTCAAGGTTTATGTTTGGGTTGACTGTTGTTATCATTTCAAGATTTTGTCGATTGATATGATGAAGACCTGTGTATGATTAAGCATGCTTTCAAGTCTGTCCATGTTTTGAAAAGACACATGTGTACATTTTAATTGGACCCGATTGTTGATTGGAAAACAGTGGATGTTGATTGTTTATCATGGTGCATTATGGATTATCAGGGATAGATGTTGAGCATATTGGTGTGCATGTTTTGATTTTTTTATTTTTTTTTAAAGAAGAAGGGATCAGCATTTTAATAAACAGTATTGTTGAATGGAAAAAGTTTTTATAAGTTATAATTGCATAGACTGTTATAAATTAAGGAATTCTGGGAAATTTAATTATTGAAACAACTAAAATTTTTGTATACAATTGAGGAACAGTGAATGTTGGTGCTTTTTGGATTGATCTTGAACAGAGTTATGATTTTTTATTTAGTTAATTTATTTTATGAACAGTATCCATCAAATTCCCTTTCATTTTTTCACTTTTTCGCTCAGTACAAATCCCCCCACAATCCCAGATTCATTTTGCATGCCTTGTTCTTAAAATTAAATTAAGACTATGTATTACAGTGATTAAGAAGTAACACAGAGATGGATCACAGCTGATATGATTTGGTTATTGTTGCACATTCGATTGTTTAATGAATTGTTGAGTAGTAATCGTATTCTTACTCCCTTTTCATTTTCTCACTTTTTCGCTCAATACAATCCCCTCAGATATCCCAGAACCCTTATTCACCCCCTACTCATTGACAATTATTAAATGATTTTTATGGATTGGATTGCATGGGTCTAATGTGATTGTTGAGCCAAACTTTGTTACATATTAAGATATGTCATGTATGGTTTTTTTAAGAAGTTAGTTGCTAATAAACATTGCATACAAGATGCACTTCTTCAGTAGAGGAAGTCATGGCCGAAATAACAGGGGCAGAGGGAATTGGAATAGAGGGCCTAGAAGGCCAAGATTCTCAATACATTTTGATGCAGATCCTCAAGAGTTAAACCAGCTCTTCCAAGATGGATTTTTCAATTGGATTGGACAAGGGGTAGTCCAACCTAGACCAGAGAGGCCTCCCTTCCAACCCCAGCATGTCCCTGGTATCCCTGTGCCCCCTCATGTTTCATTGCAACCTAAAGTTCCTGAGAATGACGGATGGCAAGAGATTGTTCACTCAACAATCTCCCAACATCGTGGCTGGCCAAATTTGTCTCTACATGCTCCTCCTCCACTTGTTAACCCAAATTTCTAGATTGCCCCTGCACACTCACCTGTACAGTCCTCCCACGCAAGCAAAAGACTCAAAATCGAAGCCCACCACATGCATGACAAAGGAAAAGTTGTTGTTGCCCCCTCCTCTCCCTCGAGTGATTCAGCCAAATCTGTTTCATCTTGCATGCACTTGAAAGATGATTGTTCTCATGTCATCAGTGAGATCAAGCCTCAAGGCTCCACACAGCGTAAGACTAATTCAGGAAAGTCAAAAGGAGATAGCAGCAACAAAGGGAAAATTGTCTCCCAAAGTGGCAAATACAGTTTTTGAGTATATTTTATTATTGTTTTATTGAGAACAGTGGAATGCTTAAGTTTTTGGATAGCATACTATTTTTGGATAATTTGGATATTATATGTTTGGATATGATTTAAAATATCATTGATATTTAATTTTCAAATTATGAGAATGATTATGGGAGCCACAAGGAGGGATGTATTTGATTGATTGACTAGTTATGTTTATTTTGGTTAAGAAACTAAAGGGAGTCATAAGGGGTCCCACCTACTAGTTATTATTTATTAAAAGACCCTTATTATTATTATTATATTAATTCTTCCCATAAACTAAAAGTTAGTTGAGTTTTAGTTAACTTAACTAAAAGAGGTAGTTGAACTACTTCAACTAATTTGGGATACATAAAAACAAAATGAGAAGGAAGAACAAGAGAAGAATAGAAGGAGAAAGCATACTAAGGTTTGCTCTTGAGTTTTATTGAAATAGTTCAGTTTTGATTCATTCTTCAATTCATTAAAAGCCTAATTATATTTTATAACAGCAGGGTCCTATTGTAGACAGAAAGATTCAAGGCTGATTTACATCATTCAGACACTTGTTTTCAGMTGTGTTAATCTATCTTTGATAGTCTGTGTAAACTTGTATGTTTATGAATTAAATTTCATGACCGATAAAGGATATTGTGCAGATTCGAGTGGGCAGCAATCTGTGGCAAGTTGATCCAACTTTTAAAGTTCAATTTTTTACTTCATGTCGGAGTCATTTTGTATGGTTTTCATCGGGGATATCTAAGATTGACTTTGGTCCAAACTCCCTCAAGGATTTTTGTAAAGAGAACACTTATTTTGATTTCTGGGAATGAAATAAGTGATTGATATTATGTCTCATCTGTGTTAATATGTGAGTTGGTATTTTTGTTTTTGTCTCCACATTTATTTTTGCATCTGTTGTATTCAAAAAATTATATAAAAATGTTGAATTTTACAGCAATCTTTTATTTTAAAAAATCAGCCTAAGCCCTTGTAACTAATACATGTGGATTAGGAAACAATTTTTTAGGCTATAAACATAGGGTGATATTCCCGTCTATCTTGTCTTAGCCAAGCAAGATCTGAAAATGCTTGAGTAAGATCATTTCATATCTTTTCCTCAACACTCCCATCTCGAGGTTCCACATGCTTATACCCAGGTGTTATCACATGGTACCGTAATCCAACGGCATATGGAGGAGGAGTGCCAGCACTCCGTCTGTAACCTCATTGTTTAATGCAATTTAATATGGGTCAAGTAATCCCGTTGCTGGAAAGTATTCCTCCTTGATTGATGGAAAAGGTATTCGTAAGGATCGTTTTTCTGAGTCTGAAGGGGGGCGAGGTCACAAATAGCTCCACCAAAGGAGTGCAATGGAGAATTAAAGGGATTTTCATCCAGAAGGGGGAGGAGGGGAGGCGAGACCCTGCCGCAGATTGCACATGTTAGGCCTTGACTTCGTCTGGGTATATGGATAGCAAAGGCTCTGAGGCAGGGGTATCCACAAGGCTATCGTCAAGGAGGACATTCACCTCCAAGGTCTTCGTCTCGCCGGCCTAATAACAAAGCCCCGTCATCAAGAGTTCAACACCAAGCTTTTAACACAACTCACTCTTTCTATACCTCCATGATTCCTCCTTGTTTCCAAAACCATGTGGAGGAAGCGGTAGCAGCAATCCACTAGAAGAGAACTATGAACACGAAGCAGGAGGTGGCAGAAGCCACAATTCACTCGATTCTAGACATGGGGATGACTCGCGCAAGGGATACAAAGTACTTGAAGACAATGGAGCTTTATTGGCACATAAAAAATCCCTTGGGCCAAATGCTTTAGATGAGGGAGGAGACTCATAATACAATGCAACTGCAGTTGGATCACCTTCACTTGATCATGCACGAAGTACTAGCCTGCCTGCCCCAGTCAAGCACGGTGGTGACAGCTTCATCCCCAAGAAGTACAGCAAATTCGGGCCCATAACAGAGTCAGGATCGGTAGGTGATGCCTCCAGGTCATTGATCCTTATTTTTTCTTAATGTTTGTAATGAATTATCAAAGAAGATCTAGGCTAAGGGATAGTACTAACTTCTATAAGGTGTTTTTTGTTTATTTTCTAGATTTTAAGACTTTGTTTAAAAATATTGATCGTATAGTTTGGATTGAAAAACTCTACCTTTGCTACTGGTCTGGTTTCCCTAGCGGAAAGCCAGTAGCAAAAGTTGAATGCTTGTATGATATTTTGCTAGATCAATAGAACTTTATTACAGTGAGCTTACAAAAAAAAAAGTTTACGTTTTTAAATTTTATTTTGGATTAGTTTAGTTTTTTTAGTTTTAGTTTTTCTTTTTTTTAATTTAGTTTAAAAAGATTTTAAATAAATATTTTTTTTATTATTAAATTTAATTTGTTTATGTTATTAAAATTTGATTTGTATTTTTTTTTAGATTAATTTAGTTTTTTTAGTTTAATTGTGTTTTTAATTTTTTTTAATCTTTTGTATTTAACATTTTTATTTTTATTTTTTTAATCTTTGTATTTAACATTTTTATTTATATCTTTTTAATAATTGTATTTTTGTTTTTAATTTAAATTTTGTATTTTAAATTTGATTTGAGATTTTTTTCTTTATTTCTAAAATAAATTTGTTTTTTAACCTTAAAAAAAAAATGTTTAAGGGTATTTTTTTTCCAATTTAATTTGTTTTTAACATAAATTATTAAAATAAATAAAACTAATTGATAAATAAATTAGTTATAACCCTTTTATATTTCAGAGTCGATTTTCAGTGTAGGYCGCGRTTCCAATTAGGTCATAATTTAAAGTCAAAAAAAATGGTGCTACTRGTAGCATCACTTCTCGATTCAAGGGTCAATTTCAGGGTTCTATCCATAATGTCACGTAACATCAAGGGAMGGTTTTCAAACAACTTCCATTTTTAACCACCTCCAAAAAATAGGGTGCTACCGATAGCACCATTTTTTTATTTGGGGGTTGATTTTTGCATTTTTACCCAAAAATATCACAATTTTCATTAGGTTGGTAACTTTGTTAAATTCAACTTTTTGTCCACACTAAAGAGCACTAGAAGGAAGAATATATGTAAGGCATTGTTGAACAAAAAAACAGAAGATCTTCCTTATGTTGTGTGGGGCAATGGAAAAGAATTCATTGTTGTTAAATGTTAAATAAGATGTTTGTAATGCTCTGTGGTGAGTAAATTGGCTAAACATGAAAGTAGATGAGTTGGGTTGTTAAAGATAGAACCATGTAGCTTGGTTCCTTTGCCCTAATGGCGGTAAATGTGTTAGATACCTACGGTTAGGTGGAAAATTGGTCTCACACAACAATTTCTTGAACCAATTGTTGTTAAAAGATAATTTGCATTTTGTTGTCTATGAACAAAATTTATTGTTGTTCTCTGTTGTAGAAAATTGTGAACTGTGTATGATTTTTTGTCCTCAGAAAAAAAACGTAAATTTTATTTCATCCGAAGAGAAAAGAAATTCACATTCTGTAGAATACATGAAACCATGCATTTCGCTACTCAGCGAAGTATCTAACTAAACATATAGTAAGAAAACTGTAGGGCGATACAAAAATAGCCTTTAAACCCCACATAAATATATCTTCCATAATACTTGCAGGAAGCAGTCATTTCACAATAACATTACAGAGATAAGCACAATAAACATTTTCGATGCCAGTACAGGAAATATAATCGGTTCAGCGAGCTGAACTAATGCAAAACCATATTCAAAAAATTACATAGTGTTGTCTGTGGGGGGTGGCTCTTCAATGAAAGGTATGTGATAGTATTCATAGTGTTCTCCATTATTAGCCTCGGAGATCATCCATTGCCCAATGCCCATTTGAGAACTGCTTTAGAGAGCGAATCTGCGCTCCTTGTAGACGTGCCGCACACAGAAAGAGTCAAGTGTCCAGGGTTCTTAAAACTTCTTCAAGTAAAGAGAGCAATTGCATGTTGTGGCATTTTTGTGTTTTCCGAGCCCAATTTATGACTATTATTTCAATAAAATTATTTGTGCTTGTACCTAAACCCATTTTTAGTTTGAAAAAATGTATGTCTCAAAGGTAAAGCAAAGCCTCCGCCCCCACAAGATTGATTGTTATTTTGTGAAGCCCCATCGAAGTATGCCCATGGCCTAGAAGAGTCCATTGTTTCATCATAAATCACCCTGATCAAACCCACCCCTTTCTCTTATGGAAAATGCGAGAGGATGTTGAGACCTTGGGCAGCAATAATTTCTGGGGTAGAAGGTTTGTCCCGAAAGATGGATGAGTTTCTTGCCAGCGATGCACCCCAACTTAGAATTAATGGGAGAGTCTTGACTCTACGATTTGAGGCATTGGCAAAACCAATTTTGCAAGGTAGCCTCCAGAGAGGGGCCTTGCCACTAACATTCCTGGCCCAATTTTGCAAAGCACTCCTACCATATTTGTCTGACAAAAGGACAAAGTAAGAATAGGTGTGTCGTTGTTTCCTCATCTACTTTACATAGAGAACACCAACCCAATCCCTTTATCTGTCTCCATTTCATGGTGACCCAAGAGGGCACTTTGTTGGCAATCAAGCACCACATAAAGATTTGGGCTTTGAGTGGGCATCTAATCTTCCACAAACCCTTCCACCACCAAGATGGCTCCCTTGAATGCATACCCATATTGAGTTGAATGTACCCCAATTTCAAAGTGTATATGCGCACCTTTGAGCCATTCCCAATGTGCCAGGAAAGTCCTTCCCCGATCACATCAAAGGAGTTGATGACGGCCTTCCAAATGATTGAGCACATTGATCTCTTCTTTAGAGGATTTCTTATCCATTCCTCAATTGATTCCAGATGGATATATTTTTTAGTGACCACATTCTTTTAATTTGCACTATGCATGCATTTATTATAGTTTTGGTCCTTTTGGGGAGGTTCTATTTCATTTTTATTATGGGAAAATAGCCACAGGTCTATTCCATTGTGCACCTTTGATCCATTTCCAATACGCCAAGCAAGTCTTCCCCGACCACATCAAAGGAGTTGATGACCACCTTCCAAATGATTGAGCACATTGATCTCTTCTTTAGAGGATTTCTTATCCATTCCTCAATTGATTCCAGATGGATATATTTTTTAGTGACCACATTCTTTTAATTTGCACTATGCATGCATTTATTATAGTTTTGGTCCTTTTGGGGAGGTTCTATTTCATTTTTATTATGGGAAAATAGCCACAKGTCTATTCCATTGTGCACCTTTGATCCATTTCCAATACGCCAAGCAAGTCCTTCCCCGACCACATCAAAGGAGTTGATGACCACCTTCCAAATGATTGAGCACATTGATCTCTTCTTTAGAGGACTTTTTATCCATTCCTCAACCAAATCCGGATGGATATATTTTTGAGTGACCACATTCATCCAGAGGCTCTCTGTTGTGATCAATCTCCAACTTGATTTGTCTGCCATGAATTGTGTATAATATGTGCAAACATTTTTTATTCTACTCATGGGCATTGGGTTGTCATGAAACTTTGAGAATATGTGCTTGTTATTCCATTGCATTCTTTTAATTTGCACTATGCATGCATTTATTATAGTTTGGGTCCTTTTGGGGAGGTTCTATTTCATTGTTATTGGGGAAACAACCCTCGAGGGATGAAATTTGAAATTTTTGTTTGTCGTTGCACATCCTATGGTTGGGAGTGATAAGAAAGGACACCACAAGTACACAAGTTTGTAGATGACAATATCACAAAATAAAAACATTGTATATCCTACACAAGATCTCATTATTACAATTGCAAATGGATAACTAGTCAGAGTAGAAAGATGCCATAAGGTTTATGTCCAAATATAGATTAACATTGTACTGCTCGATGAAATGGATATGGTATTAAATGGATAATGGTTGATCAAAAAAAATACTTATGCCACCAACCATCAAAACAATTCATGGATGTTAATTGGCAAAGAAAAAATTATAAATTATTGGTGATTGAGCCACCCTCAAAAATCACACCAAGTTTTCCTCAAAACAATTCATGGATGCAAAGAAAAAATTATAATTATTGGTGATTGAGCCAATCACACCAAGTTTTCCTATATTAAAAAATAAAAAAATAAAAAATAAAAAGAGGCTGCTTTTTATATTTGTATGTTGTAATCTAAAAAAATATAAATATAAATACAAATTTAGCTTCTAAGCATTCTAATCACATTTACACGTTTATTTCTTTGTGATTTGAAACTAACCTATATAAAATAAAGTGATCATACATAAAATATTAAAATACATGCGTAACTCTTTATTAAAGGGCGGTGATTAATTCTTTGATTAAATTTATGGAGATTGCTAATAAGTAGTCTTTGCTCTCGTGCAAGTGGTGTAACGTTAAATTCACTACCCCTATATTACTCCCCAATATTAAAGTGAGTATTTCTATTAAAATAATAGACAGTTGGATTAATAGTAGCCCAAGTGTTTGCATATATTAAAAACAGTGACTTTATTTGCACAAAATTGAGAAATCGTCACAAAACGTAATTGGTATAATATATGTATCTCAATTTAAGGTGCGGGGGTAGAGTCAAAGGTGACCGAAAAAAATTATGGAATTTTCATGGGGATTAGGACCAGCCATTAATAACAGTGCAGAAGCGTTCGCAGTCTATATGGGCATGCGCCTCATCTCCCACATAAGTCCAAACAGACTGGTGGTAATCGGGGACTCTGACTTAATAATAAAGGTTAAGGGATTTCAAGGGAACATTAAAAAAAGCCCACGCCTCATCTCCGACAGAAGTTCAAACAGACTGGTGATAATCGGGGACTCTGACTTAATAATTAAGGGACTTCGAAGGAACATTAAAAAAAAACCACCCCACCCTTGCCGCAATATTCTCACATATCAGAGAACTTGAGAAAAGATTTGAGAGGGTCAGCTATTACCATGTTCTTAGAATGCAAAACTCTTCTACGGACTCTTTATCAAAGGTAGCAAATAATTTGGAACATAGCCTTCTAAAAGTCAATAACAAGACCAAATATGAGCTTCTCCCCTAAGTCAGCAAGAAGATTAACCTATGACGACCAGCTCGGATCCACTCCTCCAGCGTGTCATGCAAATCCAAAGGCTCATGGGACCCACGGTAGATATGGACTACACGTCACGGCTTGCTTTGACCCACCAGATGGAAACGTGGCACCCTCTCGCACAAGCATGCTCACTCCCGTCGCATCAAAGCTCCTCCTTTGAGCTCGTGCCTGCCATTGTCACTGTGCGGACTTTCATTCCATCTGAGCTACCATGTCCGAACCTTCACCCTTGCGCAAAAAATAATGTATACGGTTTCTAAATTTCTTGCGTCAGCAAGAGTCATTTCTCAGCTTTCTTAGTTATCATTTCAAACCATGGCGTTGTCCTTCCACCCATGGGAATTGAATTCAATGAAATTAATACATGTTATGAAAGGTGGCGAGAACAAATTTCCAGGAAAGTGAGGAAAACGGCATATTAGTACCAATCTTTGGAGTTCAAGCGGGCTATGGACACATAGACAGCCAATTCACAGTGTTCTGAGGTTTCAAATCATGTGGCGACGCAACAGAGACTCAAGCGTGTGCAGCAATTGCACCATCAACACCCTCCAAGACCAAGTCAGTGCGCAGCAGGGAGAAATTGAGGAAATAAAAAACATGAACGCCCAGCTCCAACAGCAAATACAAAATCAGAAAGCCAGACGAAATTAGTTGGCAGTAATTTTGTGGGGATGTCAACAGAAATACTGAGCACATTCGATCTGTTTGTCACCAACTGAAAAATCTCTCAGCAACCACACAGGTAGCAGGCACCCGCTACATCTGAAGAGTCAAGGGCGTCGAACCCTCCCCCCGAGAGGCCACAGATAGACCAGTCAGCAGCAGGACAGGAGGAGCAGTGAATTCATCATAATGCCGATGGCGCAAGAAGGAAAGGGGTGGACACATCTTTTCACTTGCACCAGTAGATGATGAACAGTGAATCTCTTTTTTTGTTTTTTTCCTTTATAACCAACCATTTATACCTGGCATTTTTGTATAAGACTGCATGAGACCTTTAGAATATTAAAAAAGTATTAACCATTTCTGTCAAAAAAAAAATATTATATGTATCTCAACTTAAGTCTTAACATTAAAAAAAATGCACTAAAAAAGAGAAAAAGGCTTGACCTCACATATAAATTTATTATGATTTATAAAAACATAGGAGTCCTGTTTGACTTCAAACTCTCAACTCTGAATGCATTGCATTTCATGAGCTCTTTAGTAGTGTGGAGAAAAAATGAACACAATAAACATATAAATAAACTCTCTGGAAAAAAATGAAACAATTATAAAAATAAAATAAAATAAAACAATTTCAAAAAGTGAAAAGAATATATTATGAAAACACTGAAATATTACATAAAACCCCAAACTGTACATTGTCCAAGCTGGTTTTATACTATATGAGCTCACTAGCAAAGTTGGATCATTGTAAATATTCAAAAAGATCTCTTGTAAACATTGAATATAAATATAACAAAATCAGTACAAATAACAAGTGCCAAGATGTACAATGTATGGAAGGAAGGGAGAAGATCTTAAATATTTTCCTTGTAAAAATAAAATATAAATATAACAGAATTATTACAAATGACAAGTGCCAAGATGTACAATGTATGGAAGGAAGGGAGAAGATCTTAAATCTTTTACATGGAAAAATAAAATATAAATATAACAGAATTATTACAAATAACAAGTGCCAAGATGTACAATGTATGGAAGGAAGGGAGAAGATCACTGGAAAAGATTAAAGGGAAGGATAAAAAATCATAACAAGATAATTGAACAAAAAATGGCATCCAAGGTCAACATAAATTTAAATCATCAATAATAAAAGTGAGGACAGGTTTAAAGAG
The DNA here is from genome assembly GCA_010110895.2 of Picea sitchensis. Classification (NCBI taxonomy): domain Eukaryota; kingdom Viridiplantae; phylum Streptophyta; class Pinopsida; order Pinales; family Pinaceae; genus Picea; species Picea sitchensis. Next base: position 25,447 of record SNQJ01S0092705.1, on the reverse strand, counting down.
GAATAACATGAGAACAAATCAAGTGAGTTATATTCCCTCCTTAGATTATGTATTTTGATATTTTTCATTTGTAATTTTTTTTATATAGTAACAAAATTCGGTTTCTTAATGATGAGTGAAATGCTCACCCACAACATGTGGTTAAAAATCTCATATGATGACAAGATCAAATGTTTTTGTAGACCTGTTGTAATAAAAACATTATCTCATGTAATGTCAAACCTATTAATACTCTATGATAACTGCCAAAAGGGCAATGCAAAGAGAACTGAAGTGGTGCTGTTGGAGGATAAAAAGAAAGGTATGCATGGATATATGGCGAAGCGAGGAAGCTTCCAAGGGGAAAACAATAAGAAGCTTTTGTGGACCTGTTGCGATGAAGGATTTAAATTCTACAAAATCTAGAAAAAATGCATACATTCAAACCAATGATATCTAGTAAATATCAGTGGGTATTCTGAATTGTATATCCACTGAATTTAGACGCAAGTAAGAAAAGATGGTAGATATGCTAAAATGCTCAAATAAGAAGAGATTAAAATTTATGAAGCTAGCGACGGCTTACAAACACAAAGAATGCGGTTATAGCATGGAGGAATTAAACCGGAGAGAAGCAACTTTGGAAGAAATTAGGATGGAATGGAAAGCCCTTAGGTTCCATTAGATCTAGAAAGACTATTCACGCTCTAGCAAAGGAGATGCATGAGTATACTAGATTGTATAGTCGAGTATACTAGATTGTGTAGCCATTAATTTAGACATATAAGAAGCGATGATGGATAACTATTTCTCAAAAAAGGGTTTCAATCTGAGTTGTGCAAAAAGACTAAGAGCGCAACATCTGGGTAGGATAGAGAGATATTCAAGTCCCACCCTACTTGAATCCTAGAACACCGAAAAGTAAGTCATGGGAGGAGAGAAGAAAAATAATTCCAGTTATTCTTAAATTGGATAACTATTTTAAAACAAATAAGGTTTCAATGTTAGAAATCCGTGAAGAACAAGTATGAAAATTAGCAGACATGACAAGTAGTTAGAGAGCATATTTTAGCTGCCAATAATACCAATCTCTCTAAAGAGTTTTTTACACTTCTATACTGAAAACATGTCTCATTTACATCAACTCAATTCAACTGGTACTCCAACTTTCAGAATACAACCAATGCATGTGCCACAAATAGAATATACATCAATAAATCAAATAACAAATAATTAACCACTCTTGTCAATTCATTTGTACACCTTCCACAATACAAGAGAGGTTTGACTGAGTTCTCTCGCAAAAACTAAGATTGCAGTTGCAATAATAATTCTTAGAACAGTTACCGACCAAACCAACCTTTCTGGGGCTGTATTTCTCCACCATTCATTAATTTGTCTAAAACAACATTCAGATCCACTGTTTGTCCATTTTCTGTGAGCTTTCGGACCACTACTTTCACTTGATCCCTCGAGAAACCCATCAATGCAACTTTATCTATAACATCATCAACTGGAACCCTGTTTGTAGATGCAGTGCTTCCTGAAGCTGAACTACTTATACTTGTAGCCATGGGTAAAGAACGTTGTACAGGCTTTGCAGTAGGTAATCGTGGATGACCACTCCCACCACTTGAAGCTGAAGGATCTGACTGAGGTACTCTAAAATGGGGCCCACTGTAAGACTGAGAATCACCATATACTGGACCTGGACCATATGGCAAAGGGCTTGCACTTGTTCTTCCAAACGAGGGTTCATAAGCCTGGTGTCCCCCAATCAATCGTTGAGATGATGGTAAAGGTAGTTGGGAAGGCATAGATTGAGGTTGTTGGCGTGAATTGGATACTCCATAATTTGTAAGCATATAAGGAGGTTCCAATCCATAATTACCCAGAGGTGTAGGTGGAGGCATTTGTGCATGCGGCATAGGTTGAACCATGCCGGGAGGAGGAAGTTCAGATTGACCATATGGAATTGAAGCAACCTGGGTTGATGGTTGTTGCAGTTGAGGATGTTCTGAATAAGGTGGTATCTGAACTGCATTTGGAGGTACTTGTTGGACTTGGGAGGGAACTTGATACTCATGTGGTTGAGGACGAGAGGGTGGCAGAGGTGTAGAAGATCGAACAGAATTTTGATAAGAAGGTTCACTTGGTACAGAAGAAGTTAAGGGAAGTTCCTGTTTGGGCCCTAGAGATGGAGAGGCATAGGTTTCTATAGAGACTGCCTGTTGAGGATGTGGAGCTGGAAATGCATTCTGCTGTGGAGGGCCTGAGAGGTGGGGTTGAGGTTGTGGAGCTGGAAATGCATTATGCTGTGGAGGGCCTGACAGGTGCGGTTGAGGTTGTGGAGCTGGAAATGCATTATGCTGTGGAGGGCCTGACAGGTGGGGTTGAGGTTGTGGAGCTGGAAATGCATTATGCTGTGGAGGGCCTGACAGGTGGGGTTGTGAGGGTGATAGTATATTTTGTGCTGGGACAGAAAAAGAAGTTTGTGGTTGTGAAGGAAAAGAAAATGGTGGCTTTGACTGAGGCTTAGCTGAAGGTCCTGGTTGGTATTGGCTATCAATAGAACTAGATTCTAAGCTTTGCTGTGAAGCAGTGCAGTCATTCTTTAAAGGTTGGGATTTCACATGCTGAGAATGAACCTCAGCTATTTCTTGCTTGTCACGAAGAATCTGAACCCCTGTTTGAACCTGCAAAAAAACTAATAATTAACAGCATTTCCTTCATCTTCACTGGAAACTCCATATATAGTACAAGTGCAAACAGATTGACAACCTACCATACACTAAATACATCTGTACGCAGGTAACAGGCTTCTGAAGAATGTTTTACATCTTTTGAAAGTCCTAATTTTCGCACCTTAATTCAGATTATTGGAACATTAACAAAAACAAAACACATAGCAACCAATTTTTTCAGCATTTCAATATTTTAGTCCTAATCCAATTATGTATTCCATTTTTGCTTGTCCATGTTCTACAAAGTTGTTGAGGTCTTCTACAAACATGCAAGGGTAAAGATCAAAAGCATCATCCAAATTTTGGAACCACTTTCTGGGTCAAAATGTATCCTGATACCTATTCAACACTTTAGCTCAATGGATATTTTGTTCCGTGAAAGCTAGAGATAATTACATAAAGGATACATGCTCTCCTTTACTTGAAGACACTTGCAAAAGCACCTACGTAATACACTCATGTCTCAGAGGTCATTTTTTGATAGAATGAACATCAAGATTGATATCTTTTACATTTATAATTTCTCTTACAAATTCATTTACTGCATTGACAATATTTGAGATGGCAAGAGCATGAAGATGCAAAACATTAAGCTCCAATTATGTTTTTAAGTTTTTTACACATTTTAAGGAATGAAGCTAAGACAATGAAAATAGTGCTAGATACATGTGAAAGATTATTTCATAGCATGATCCTTCATCCAAGTTGATCCTTCATCTACGATATAACAAAGAGACACTGGTCTAGAATGCTTTTAGTTAAAAGTTCAACAAAAAACCCATAAAACAGTAAATGAATGATAGGTCACCTCTCTTAAAAGGTTCTCCAGCGACCTCATCCGTCCATCAGTCTCCCCATGGCTATTTCCAACAGACATTTTCAACTCTCCCACTGAACTTTCCAGATGCTGGGTTTTGTGTTCCAGTATTGTCAATCGCCCACATAATCCCTCTAGGGCAATTAACAAATTGTCGCCATGTTTCTTCATAGTACATTCTACTGCAGCTATTGTTGCTGCCTCATAGTGATCCTTGTCATGCTCCCACTTTGATTGTGCAACTTCTCGATACTCGCTAGAACTGTGAATCTGATGAATATATCATTTACACATAAAGCAAAAGGTTAGCAATTTAGCTTATAGCTTAACTTTATATCCAATATATATCTACATATTCTTATTATTTATGCCTAGTTAAAGTTCCACTACCGATTTTCCAAATCTTCACCTTTACTGAGTGGTTAGTATACAGATGAATCGAGCATTGAGTCACAAGAGAAATCGGTGGGCAGGAAATACCTTGAAAATAATGTAGCTCGAAAGAGAATTAATAACCAGAAAGAAGCAGAATGCAATCAGTAATAATTTATAAACCTTGAGCATTAATGACAAATAATATAATCACTTCTAAAGCTAGCTTGAAAGACAATAAATAACTAGAAAGAAGCAGGATGCAACAAGTAATAAACCTTGAGCGTTAATGACAAATAATATAATTGCTTCTAAAGCTTTAACAAGAGTACTTTGGTCAAAAACTCATGCAAAAACTACAGATCAAAACAAGGACTTAATCTTTCCTGTCACTGTGAAAATAATACAGCCGATATAATGTAGTGCTCTATGCAGCACAGAGCAGGAGATTGACGGACTTTCAGGAGAGGTTGTATTTTTCTTGAACTAATCAATTGAGTTTCATCAGCTGGCTGGAAATTTGAAAAAACAAAAGCCTTTTCACTAAATTCTCAATGAAAACATGCCTTTCAAAATTTGAAACAAAAAGCACAGATTCCAAATTATGCTAGACATAAAAAACCTTGAAAATATATTAGCCCTTCTAACCAATCACTTTATGGAGATTCACAGCTCTGAGTTATGTCTATGGTTGAGAAAATAAAAATTGTCAACCAAGATGTTGTCAGCTTGGTTTGCTTTTGTTAGAATTAGGGTAGAAATGCAAAACAATAGTATCTTTTTAATTTCAGTGATCAAAACAGCTAGATCTATAGATCAACAGACTTAGAACACTTAGTATTTAGATCTAAGAGAGACAGCAATAAACTTAGTAAGATTAGATCTGCAGATCAGAAATAAAAACTCAGATCTAATAAGAAAG
>SNQJ01S0092704.1:64526-82951 GCA_010110895.2 Picea sitchensis | reverse complement strand
TTTTTCTTCAGCTTTGTATAGTAGGTCATTGTAATGTCTTTGAGATATTGGATGATATGATAGGGGTTTTATGCATGCATTTGATAAAATTAATGATGAAATATGATTGACATTGCTATGATCCCTAGGACTAATGAGCCCATGGAGGGCGAAGTTTTTGATGTGCAGGATCATGCTCGATGGACAGGTACGAGTTGGACCGGTACACATGGGGAGATGATTAGTTCGAACCTCCATGGGGCTGAAGAGCCCATTAGATGGTTGTTGGGACCCCAATAGGGGCAGAGACAGGACAATGATTGATCGAGCCTTTGCACAAGAGAAGAAGAATGACGTTTTCATCCAGGATGCCTTGGTTGAGCCCAGCCCTAGGGGGTTGACCCACTACAAGTGGAATGTGTCCCTCTGATGGCCCAGGACGTCATCTAGGAGCCATAACATCACCTCTAGTGTATGGAACTTTGACAAAGCATTTTGGCACGTGTGGTAGAGTTTGGAGGCCCAAAGAGGGCCAACGTTTGTCATCTTGTGCTGCTTTTTGCCCTAAAAAGGGCCAAAGTCTCCCTCAGAAGGGCTTGACGTCTTGCTTATTTCTCATTTAGGTTTTCATTTAATAGGTTAATGTAAAATAGTTTGATTTTTGGTTTGTAGCCTTGTAGGCTATTTTTTAATGACCTGATTTTAATTAAAGGTCATGACATGCTATATATTGAGGATGTTTTTCCCTCATTTGGATAACACAACTCACTCACACTTGTGAGGTCTGATTTTTGCACCCTCCTAGGGTATTTTTTCTTTCTAAGTGAGGCGAACTTGTTATTGGAAGGATTTTTTGGCATCTTTTGGCATTTCTCTCCAAGGAAGGTTTACAACTAGGGTTTTCTCATGCTTTCTTCATGATATGTAAGTGATTCTCTTGAAAAACTTCTTAATTGAATGGTTGTAGGTTTAATTTCTTGCATTTTCTTATTAAATTGTTGATTTAAAACCCTAGGTAACAAGCACAGAAGTAGGTCATTGTTTCATGTCCCCTTAGAGAGAAATATTTCAGCCATTGAAGAAGGAGGATTGAGCCTATCCTTTGCTACACTCATCTTGTTTCTTCCCTTGAGCGAGCATTGAATTTTATAGGTTGAAAAGGGGTTGACATCCTAGGCCTAGGTTATCTACACCTAGGGCCATCATCTTCTAGGGTTTGAAAGCCTTGTCTTTACAACACTTTCTCTCACCTCATCCATTGGTTAAATTTATCATTTATGCTATCCGTTTTGCCAAGTTGACCTAAGGAAGGAGGAAAGAGCACGAGGCCTTGCTTAAGCAACACCAGAGTGAGCCTCTTTCCCCTAGGGTATTGATTCTAGGGCCCTGCCTTTGCAACACTCTAGAACCCTTCCCTGTAGTCTTTAAGTTTTCATCCTTTCAAAACCTTATGCCCTTATCTTGTTTGACTCCGTATACCATAAGGCAGTGATCTCTAACCTACAACATTAAAGTCCTAGTGTACAAAACCACTCTCAAAACTCTAAATTTTGAAACCCTAACTAACAAATTAACCTAATTAGGGCTGACGTCACAGTTGGTTATCTCATCTTGACACAACAAGTGTTGAATATAAGCAATTAAATGATGATTTGAAGCATTTATTGAGTAAAGTGTTGATTGGATACATTGTTAGCTTGATCATCTTGATAGTTATTAATGAATTGATGCTTTTGCCATNCATCTTCTAGGGTTTGAAAGCCTTGTCTTTACAACACTTTCTCTCACCTCATCCATTGGTTAAATTTATCATTTATGCTATCCGTTTTGCCAAGTTGACCTAAGGAAGGAGGAAAGAGCACGAGGCCTTGCTTAAGCAACACCAGAGTGAGCCTCTTTCCCCTAGGGTATTGATTCTAGGGCCCTGCCTTTGCAACACTCTAGAACCCTTCCCTGTAGTCTTTAAGTTTTCATCCTTTCAAAACCTTATGCCCTTATCTTGTTTGACTCCGTATACCATAAGGCAGTGATCTCTAACCTACAACATTAAAGTCCTAGTGTACAAAACCACTCTCAAAACTCTAAATTTTGAAACCCTAACTAACAAATTAACCTAATTAGGGCTGACGTCACAGTTGGTTATCTCATCTTGACACAACAAGTGTTGAATATAAGCAATTAAATGATGATTTGAAGCATTTATTGAGTAAAGTGTTGATTGGATACATTGTTAGCTTGATCATCTTGATAGTTATTAATGAATTGATGCTTTTGCCATAGCTAATTGATAAAATGTTGACCTCATTGATATCTATTGTTTTACATTGCTTATTAATTAATAGCAGATAGTCATTGAAGTACTAACCCTTTGAGTTACAACTGCATATATATTGTATTATTGTTGTCTTGTTCCGGGCAGGTGTTTTCATTTGGGCATACACTTCTTTATTGGCTAATTAGTTGGACTGTCTAACTTTGGTGGTAACCTGTGAGGGGGAAACTTAATATTGAATTTACACCTTAGCCTCTTCAAAACCCCAGGTTGTCGGGGACGTCGCCCCTGGGTTAACCTCCCTAAACAGGAAAGAACCTCCCCATTGAGGTGACATTGAGTGGGGAAGGTTCTTGTTACACCAGTTTGGTCTTTATCCTTTAGCCTTTGACCTAAACTACAAACTACGCGATAACAGGACTCATCCGAAGGATGAGCTTACATCGACAAGCATATGTTATCCTTCTCAAGCTTGTGTAAAAATAAGGAGGTACTCACCAGAAATGGCGGGGTAAATTTTGGGAAAGGGATATACCTTCGTATTTGTATTCATGGTAGTAAGTGTCTCTCTTGAACATGACACTCCCTGTTTATCATTTGAATCTGGGTTGGGAAATCCATTTTTCTCTTGTCTGACTTGCTACAACGTCGTATCTTGGGTCATCTTTGAGTCAATGTTGCCAAGGCCATTGTCATGTTGTTCATATGTTCAAGAGAAGTCCAAACAAGCCCTCCATTGAGTCGACCATCTGTAGTTGTCCATTATTATCATGTCGGCCTTCCCTGTGTCCATTTTAAATCATATTCGTACTTTGACTTACCCTCAAAATATGTTACTTATTTCATGTCATTGATGGGGGATACATCAAGGCCCTCTTGTGACGAGTCTTTTTCTGTCGACTCCAAGTCATTATCCAGGAATAAGACCTAGAAATCATTTAGTACCTTATAACTTGCATGTCTTAATGGTAGGTCTCTTTGTTTTTTACAGTGGATTCACATCATTGGTCCCTGATCAAGAGATTCCGCCAAATGTTTGACTTAATCTCATTTATTCACATTCATCCGGATTGTACTTAGGTACCTTGGAATTCATTGACATCAATGGTGATTTCCCTCACACTTGTTAATGGTTTTCATCAATGACCAGTAATTGAGTGGTTTCTACCATGTTCGACTTCAACACATGTAATCACATGGTTAGATTCGTACTTTTCAGATGATGGGATTGAAGAGCCTGGGTCTCATATTTTTTGGCCCAAGTTGCGATGGAGTATTTATGATTTGTATTGACACATACATCCACTTTTTATGTCGCGTGGCTATGTCCTAATCTGTGTCTGTTAAACACATAGATCCACAGTGTATTCCTGGTGGCTATGTGGTATTATTGGTGACATGAATCCACAGTGTATGATTGGTGGTCATGGCCTACATTTATGATTTCATTCATTTTTGGTCTGAGCATGGGAATGCCTACCTCATAACTGGTATTATATTCTGTAGATGCTTGATTATTTGCAGGTTTCCAATTAGGTGTGATCCTTGTTTCTGACACACACACACATTTTACAAAGTATTTCGGTTGTCATGAGTTCCAGCCTCATACTCTGGGGGGAATTCTGTTACATATTATTTTGGTCACTCTGGTGGTGTCTCTACAGTTATGTGTTCAGGCTCTCATAAGGACCTTTTACCTGAGAAAAGTGATTGTTGTCTTCTTCCATAAAACATATTTTTAAGATGCGTTTGCAGGATGACTATGTTGTAGGGTGAAAGAAACTTGATTCTCACAGGCAACCCTATACCTATCCTGCGAGGTGTTCGCAGTCTGCTCTATAGGTAGGGTGCGAACCTGTTTTAAAGCTTAAAAGGAAGAGGAAGTTACGAAGGTTCTAGAAGAGGATCTTCTAGAAAATGAGTTGGCATTCACATGGTTGTCATCCTACTGACTTCTCAGATTTAGTGGGATCATCCTCATCCCTTTAACCATCTCTCCTTCTCCTATATAATGAAGGGTTTCTCAAGGAAGAGGTTAAGCAAGGTTGAATAGAGAATTGATGAAATAATTGTGTGAGGAACCCTATTTGAATTGAAGCTTGAAGACTCCATTTGTCTATCAAGCCATACTAGACCTTCTTCATGCAAGTATAGAGAAAGTGTGTTTGTTGGAACTGAGGACCACTGAAAGGAAGCTTGCGACATCAAGGCGATCTGGTTGTATCTTCTACTTTCATTTAATATAATACAGTGGCATGTCCCTTTCCCATAAAATTACTCTTATTTTATTGCATAACTCCTTGATCATAAGAATGGTTTGACATTGAATATACTTTGCCATCTTCACTTTGGTTGTTTTTTGTTGTCTTGGACTTGATCTCACAAGAGCACCGGAGCGAAGTAGGAACAACGAATACCTAAGGAAGCGATATAAAGGTATGTCACTCATTCCTTCCTGATAGTAGATTCGATGATTGCAACTTAGAGAAAGAGTCATGTCATGTCCTATTTTGTTCTAGATCCAGGTGGATCTAGGGAGATCTGTTAGTGTCTGCATATACCGATTTATCCTATAACAATGAAAGATGAAGATACCTCACAAACCTGAGGCTATATATTTCAAACATAGACCATATAGACTGAATCCAATATATAAGAAGAAAGTGAAAACATAAATTGATAGAATGTTAGAAGCTGGAATCATATAACCAGTGGAGGAATATGAATGGATAAGCCCTATGGTAGTGCAAGAAAAGAAACAAGGGGAGATAAGGATTTGTGTAGACTGGAGGAAACTAAATGATGCTTTCCTACATGACCCTTTTCCCACCCCTTTCATAGATGAGGTATTAGATAATGTGGGAGGCCAGGAGGCCTACTCATTTACAGAAGGATTCTCAGGTTACCATAAGATCAAGATAGCCCTAGAAGACAGGTACAAGACCACTTTTTCCACATAATGGGTATCCTACCAGTACACAGTCATTCCTTTTGGGATGAAGAATGCACTAGATATATTTTCAAGGGTTGTAATAAATTATTTTAAGGATTTCATACATCAGTTCTTAAAAGTTTATATGGATGGTTAGATCATATATAGCCTGTTAAAATACCATGTGTAAGTGTTAAGGATGATGTTGGAAATATGCAAGCAGTATGAGATATCATTGAATATCAAGAAATGCATATTTGGGACACCTTTTGGAATATTGTTGGGACACATAGTGTGTAAACAAGGCTTTCTAGTAGATCTGACCAAGATTGTAGTGATTGTCAATTTACCACCACCAAAATTAGTGCGCCATTTGATAAAAACATTGGGACATATAGGCTACTACAAAAAGTTTATAAAAGGGTATGCACAGATCAGTGTGCCAATGGAGAAACTGTTAAAGAAAGATACTAAATTCCAGTGGAATGAGGATTCTCAACAAGGTTTGGACACCCTAAAGGAAAAGATGGTAACAACACTTATTATAGTATTCCCAGAATGGAAAAATACATTCCATGTTCATGTATATGCATTAGCTATAGCACTCGGAGCAATTCTGGCGCAGCCAGAAGCAGGGGAATTGGATCATCCTATAACATTTGCAAGCAAAAAACTGTCAGAATCAGAGAATAACTACAATACTACAAAAATCGAAGGCCTAGATATGGTCTATTCACTTTAGAAGTTCATACATTACTTACTGGGAAAACACTTTAAGATGTTCACAGATCATTTCTCCCTCAAATACCTTATCAACAAGCCAGTGTGTGTGGGGAGGATCTGTAGATGGCTACTGTTATTTCAGGAATTTGATTTTGAAGTGATATTCAAACCAGGGAAGATGAATGCAGGACCAGATCACTTGCCAAGGGTAACCAATGGAGAAGAACCTACCAACTTGTAAGACAACTTCCCTAAAGTGAAATTATTTTTAATCCAAGTAGCTGATGAATATTTTTCTGACATTATTGAATACCTAAGTACATGGATTGCTCCACAAGAGTTTAACACCGCATAGAAGAAAATTTTTGTTGTCAGAGTTGTAGACTATTAATTAATTGCAAAACACTTATATAACATGGGAGTAGACAACATATTGAGAAGGTGCATCTTAGAACATGAAGGGCCCAAACTTTTGGGAGAATCTCATGAGGGAATAGTTGGAGGACATTATGCAAGAAAAGATATCATGCAGAAGGTATTGCATGCATGCTTATGGTGGCCAACAATTCATAGAGATGCTAAGGACTATTTCCATAGATGTGATTTTTTTAAGAGGGTTGGTAAACCTAATAGAAGGGATGAGATTCCCCTAAGACCACAAGTATCCTTGCAGGTATTTGACAAATGGGAAATAGAATTTGTGGGACCAATTAACCCACCAACAAAGAGGTCAGGAGCAAGGTATATCATTACTATGACATAATACTTAACAATATCAGAAGAAGCAACACCAGTCAAAGATTGCAATGCAGAGACAACAACACAATTCTTGTTTGAGCAAGTGATCACTAGATTTGGTTGTCCAAGGATTTTGATGAGTGATCAAGGAAATCACTTTATCAACATTACTATCAAGTCTATGATTGAGGAGTTTGAATTCTATAATCAAAAGAGTACACCATACCATACTCAAGCAAATGGAATAGTGGAAGCCTTCAATAATATCCTAGAGAATGCCTTAACTAAGATTTTCAATGTCAATAGGGATGATTGGGATTTGAAGATACCAACAGTACTGTGGGAATATAGGACTACGTGAAAAAATTTGACAGGACATACACCATTCAGGTTGGTGTATGGACATGAAGCAATAGTACCATTATAATTTCTGGTACCCAGTATGCACATCGTAGCAATTACCGACATGACAGAAATATGCGCAGTGAAGGAAATATTGAATCAACTGGTGGAGATGGACGAGGATAGGATTCTAGCAGGATTTCATCAAAAGGTACAGAAAGAAAGAGACAAATCTTGGCATGACAAACATATCAAAAGAAAGAGTTTCAAGGAAGGAGACCCAGTCTTTCTCTATGACAGTAAGGTTTTTCAACATCCTGGTAAATTAAAAATGCATTGGCTAGGGCCCTTTGAAGTAAATGTTGTCATAGATGGGGGAGTTGTACAACTAAATGATCTCACAGGATCAGAGCTGAAAGGAATGATCAATGGGAGTCGACTGAAACTGTACAGGGACATTTGACCTCCTAGCACTTAAAAAGCTACAACGCAGTAAGAAAATGTGTACATAGTATATTATAATAGAAGTTAAGATAGAAAAAAAAAAACAGAAAATACAAAAATAATGGAAAATACAATGCACAGTAGAAAAGGGACTCATCGCGACGAAAGAAAAAAATTTCTATGCACAACATATGGGTGATACACTGCACACTAAGGAAAGGCTACAACAAAAATATGCCATGCACTCGAGATGTTCAACGTGCTAGGAAAGGGACCAATGGTCAAAAAAAGAAGAAATATGAAAAATGACAATTACGATAAGAAAAAAGCGTAATTATGAAAAATGATGGTTACAATGAGAAAAAGAGACAATATGAAAAATGACGGTTATGGAAAATATGCACCAACTATTGGCATTTATGAAATTTAATGGAACGTATGGAAACAAATTTATCGCATTCATCACAACCAGGGAAGCTTCTTCAAGAAGATTCACAACATTCATGATAGACTCTATATAAAGGGGAACGTGACAAATTATAACTTATTGTGAAATTGTGAAATTGTAGAGATAGAGAGAACACAGAGAAAAGGAAAATAGACTAGTGCAGGTGAGGACCAAGTGAAGACATTCGGAGAAAACCAACCAATAACCACGATGGCATCACCAAATATGGGTGCGTCGAGCTAGGCAGCCAGGAAAACCCGTAGCAGGGTCAGAGGGCCTCAATAAACCAACAAGGATGATATAGAAACCACACATAGGGGGAAATTTGTCAATGTTGACGCAATTACCTCACCACATGAAGAACCAACTAGGAATACACCGGTGGAGGAAGAAATGCGAGCCCCAAGAACAACTCCCATGAACATTGATCCGTAGGAAAGCGTGCAGGTCTTCCAGGTTGAACATGCAGCCAACCCACAAATACCTACGAGGGAAAAAGGATCCCATAGAGGAAATGGGTCCAAAATGGTATAAACACAAGCTACTCCACCGAGACAACCACACAGATCAAGGTCTGTGCAACAATAGGAGGGTATGGTGGAAGATATTACCGACCAACTAGAACTCAACGCCGAGAAGAGACAGATGGAGGCTGGGAACTCAAGTGAGCCTCCAAGAAGAAAGGTAAAGTAACCCATGGTGCGGTAACCATGCCGACATCCTAATGAAACAATATTCCTACCACACATTCCTGATGGAGTGCAGGTCATGCCTAACTTGCTAGGATGTCTGGAAAGATTGCGGTACTTAGACCACGATGTGGTCGATGCTGGAAAATTCCTAGAGTTTTCACAACAAGTTTATATTGATATCATAGGTACATGCCCCTTTGGCAGCCCAATTTTATAGCCAAAACAATGGGCATCTGGCTTGGCCAACACAGACATTTTGAATCTGCTATAAATTCCCCACTTTGGCAGGGGAAAAGAGGAAAATAACTGCATCAAGCAGTTGATGGTGGTCCTCCATAGAGGATTCTTATGGATGGATGAGCCTATTTCAATATACATATAACTCATTTCCTTCATCATAGGTCTACCATCTATGTGCAAGAGTCTCGCATAGTACCTTGATGACAAAACTAAGGAGAAATCCCTCGCTGAGGAGATGAAGAAAACATACAGCACAGAGAGGGGCTCATGTGAGATCATTATAAAAAGGATCAATGACACCATGATGATAATGGCCAACAAACTCATGGCTTTCAAAATGATTTGAAAATTCTGCAAGGAGAAAGTCCCTATCGGGGTCGTCGCAGCTGAAATGCAGTGCGCCATTGAAAATCTTCTCAGTTGCACCCCGTACTTATTGAACTTGTTCCTCAATGAATGCCAAGATGCGTAGCACTTGGAAACAGAGTTCCACTACTCATGGTTGATCATTTTGATTGCATTAATTGGGTGGAAGGATCCCCCATACTCTCATTTTTTTGAGCGCATAGGTCGTTTCCACGCAGCGTGGTACACATCGTTGGAGAGAAACTCAGACCCCAAACATAGAACTTCCAACACAGGTACATTTTCAAGGTACTTCAGTGAAATACATGAGAGCATTGAAAATTCTTGGAGAATTACTCTAGATGTGGTCGCATAGTTCAGGGACATAGCTAACTTCAAAGCGTCAAGGCACAATATGTGGATCCAAGCGCACAGAGATGCGGGAAAGGAGTGGCTACAATTAATATACTCTGTCATAGAAGAAGATGTAGAAATGGATATCAGATAATGGCATGATGACTGGCACATCCCATTCCTAACTCAAGAAGTTCCTAAGGGTACAAAGATAGATGCATGGTCAACTAAGACACATGTAGGAGAAAAATATGCACCTAAGAAGCCAAAACCAAGTCAGAAGTCGATGCAACAAAAGAAGGGGAGTGCTCCAAAGAAATATGCACAGGAAGGAACAAAGGACACTGCCCCAACAACAAGAGAACAAGGAAGGGGGGAGACAACATTACAAGAAACCCCCTCGACAACCACCCCACAAGAAAAAGTGCAACCCAAGAGGCCAAGCATACATATAGGGGGTTCGCGCAAGAAGGCCAAGGAACATAAGCAACCGCCTGAGTATACGATCACCAAGGACGATGTCAACCTCGTGGAAAAAAAAGTACAGGAACGCGTAACTGAGGAGTTTGAAGACGTACAACACCAAAGAGGTTGAATTCAGGATGAGTTGGCCGATATAAGGTAGGTCCTAGAAAATACAGAGGAGTGCATAGACCTGTAAGACGGACAGAGTCATTCCTAGGAACAGAAGCAGAGGCAAGGGCCATGCCAAATGAGAAAGATACCATCCAAACTATAACGTAGGTGAGCCTGACCTTCAC
The DNA here is from genome assembly GCA_010110895.2 of Picea sitchensis. Taxonomy (NCBI): domain Eukaryota; kingdom Viridiplantae; phylum Streptophyta; class Pinopsida; order Pinales; family Pinaceae; genus Picea; species Picea sitchensis. The sequence continues at coordinate 72,681 of SNQJ01S0092704.1, read as the reverse complement.
AGTTACACCCAACATGTTGGAGATGGATGAAATGATAGCCCAGACACCACTGAAGGATTTGGTGCAAGTAGAGTTGGTACTGGAAAGGATACCAACCAAGACATTGTACGAGCTTCAAGTCAGTGTTGTGCAAGAGGTGAATTCGTGCGCACAAACAAATGCACTAGACTTGCAACATACGAAGAATGGAAAGGAAGTGTTAGAATTGTTGGTCGAGTAGGTCAAGCTTGAAACCAAGGAAGAAAAGGAACGCGTAGACATGCTATAAAATGGATTGAATGCAACATATAACTGAATCCTGAACAATGTGTAGGAAACAAAGAGTAGCTTAATATCAACCTCATCGTGAAAAAACTTAACCAATACAGGAAAGATATTGAGGACCTAAAAGAGAAGCTCAATCCCATGACCTCGCTTGAGGTCTGAGAGAAAAGAAAAACATAAGTTGCACTCCAACTAGCAGAGATGGAGAAACAAGTCAATACAACAACATAATTGTTTGAGAAAGAAACACAGACTTGTATAACGTTGGAGAAAGATGAGAAGGTCTAGTAGTGGGACCAGGAGGAATAAATAATAAGTGCAATAATCTAGGACCTCAAGCAAAGGCAAACGATAATGAGGATCACCAAGCAGGTGAAAGGGATGCAAGATATGAAGAAGTTGCAGGTAGAGATAAAACTTGTGCAAACGCAGAAGAAGGAATGATAGGCCCAGATGGAACCTCTCCAAGAGAAAGCATCGAATATAATCACACATTTGGAGGAGGAAAAGAATAACATGGAGAAAACATAGGTAGAGTGTGCAGTGATCATACAAGATGAGGTCACAACACAAGCACTAGATCTGCTAACAGAAAAATCCGCACAGATCCAAGACAAAGGAAGGAAACTTACACACAAGTTCCAAAGTCTATTAGAGGCTATTGAGGGAGAACGCAATGTTTATGTGGCCCAGGACGAGTCACATGTCAGTGTTGGGGTCCTTTTTGGAGCAAGCCTATTTTTGAGGAGATGTTATTTTTGGAGGAAAAACCTAGAATGAAGAAAATTACAGCTAGAAGGAAAAGTATCACATGCGAGAAAATCATGCAGGGAAACCTAACCAAATTAGGGTTAGGGTTTTTGTAATAAATTGTAATGGTTGAGAAGCCAAGAATAAGTATAAATAAGTACCTAGGAGGTCTAGGTCAGGAGCCGAGCTTGTTAGAGAAGACTTCTTTACATAGCTAGGAAAACAATTGTAAGATCTGATACCTTTTTGTAAGCTTTTGAGCTGTGGGAGAGAAAAGTAACTAGACCTTGGGGGTTAGATCATAGGATGATGATCTTGGTGAGATCTAGTCAGCCTCACAAAGGTCGTAGATTATGTTTTGTGATCATATAAATGAATTTGTAGTGCGCGCATTGTCATATATTATATAACCATAATAAAAGAGCCTATGCTGCCAAATCTTTGTGCACGTATCCCAGGAGGGGGTGAACCACGATAGATCATGTGTTATGTTAAGTGATTATTGTCTATGTATTTTATGTCAATAATTACATCTTAGATGAATGTCTTAATGAATTAATTAGATTTTTTTATTTACATGCATGAATAAAGAACGACAAAGTATTTAATATAGATGGATGAAATACCAAATGAATGAAGATCACAAAGTACAATCCCAGATCCCCACTCATTCCTAGGCTGCAAGCACTTGAGCATTGCAGTCACGCATAGAACTATCTCAGGTGAGACTACACAATACACTCTGTGTCTTGTGTTTCCTTCTGGTTTACTAGGAGGGCCGATAGTTTTATAGGGATTTGTTGGAAGCTTGTTCGGATCTGAACCTAGGTCATCCCAAGAATAGGAAGAGGGAATAATAACCAACAAGAATTGATCACTGAATAATGTAAATAATATGATGAATGGTAGATAGACATTGGGTTCTCATCACACATGAATGGGGATCAAAACAAATTCATCAGTGTGAATATAAAGGGTGGCAATGTTTCATTTCAACATTACTCGTTTGCCAAAATACTCAGAAAAGAAGTAGTAGATCTTGGAAGTGAAAAAATAAAAGTATAAAATGTCCTATTGGTTGAAAACCTCAAGAATAATATCCTTGGTGTCATTAAAATGTGTGATAGAGGATACACTCTCATGTTTGACTCCTGAAGATGCAAAATCAGAGAAGAAGATTCAATAAGTTTGGTTGCAACCACTACAAGAATACCAAGTAAAATATACATCNATTGATCACTGAATAATGTAAATAATATGATGAATGGTAGATAGACATTGGGTTCTCATCACACATGAATGGGGATCAAAACAAATTCATCAGTGTGAATATAAAGGGTGGCAATGTTTCATTTCAACATTACTCGTTTGCCAAAATACTCAGAAAAGAAGTAGTAGATCTTGGAAGTGAAAAAATAAAAGTATAAAATGTCCTATTGGTTGAAAACCTCAAGAATAATATCCTTGGTGTCATTAAAATGTGTGATAGAGGATACACTCTCATGTTTGACTCCTGAAGATGCAAAATCAGAGAAGAAGATTCAATAAGTTTGGTTGCAACCACTACAAGAATACCAAGTAAAATATACATCATAGACAAGGAGAAGAGAAAGAAGATTGAAGACACATGAAATATATCAAAGGAAGAAAAAGACCAGAAGACTGGAAATAAAAATGAAGTACTATTAAGTGCCATATGTTAAGGGGGAGCAACCCCAAAGAAGAGAGTTACCTTTTTCCATTGAACTCAGGGGGAGGATCCCCACCCTTTTCAATTGATGTCAAAGGGGGAGAGAAAATAGGAGCATGGTGACAGGGGGAGCATGACTGTTCCCATCAATACCAAAGGGGTATATTGTTGGAAGATCAGTTGTTTCCATTGATGTCAACCCTAGTCATTGGTTTTGGACCCCACAGTTGATGAAGGTATTTGGACATGAAGGAAAATATACATGTAGATAAAACATGCATGGATGGATAATATATGTCATGTCATTTATGTTGGTAGGTGGAACGTCATTTGGATCCTCATGGTTGAGGATAAATTCTTTTTTTGAGATGAAAAAGAGAATTGAATAAGGAAGTACAGGTCACCCCTTGAACATAATTAAAGAAAATAATTACAAAATGATAATGTTCTAGGTCGGCCTAATGTCAAAAGGAAACATTACGAAGAGTATAAATACACATCAGAGAAGATCTCATAATTATCCCAATCAAGTGTGATGGAGCTAGCATAAGGGGGTGTGTACTTGTGCTAGGACTATGTGCAGAGTTCAATGTGGAGCAAGTCTAAGGTGGTGAAGTCTGAAAGGCCCAAAAACTTTAGAATTGCAGAAAACCTAGTTTTCTGAGGGTGTATGCAGGTTGATAAGAGAACAAGTAGAGTACATATGTGGGTCGATAAGGAGACAGGTAGAGTACATACACGGGATGATAAGAAAACATGTAGTGTACCTGCAAAAGTGCTTTAGGAATTTCTAAGGAAGGCACATCTTGGTTATCTCTGGTTCATGTTTCTGTGTAATGGTTATATTCTTTTGATGGTGATATTTTGATGTAAATGTTTATTATCTCTTATATATTATTGGGTGGAAGGAAGGGGCAAGGATAAAGTTTTTAACCCTCTCTTGATATTGGAAGTTGTATCCTTCTTTGGAGGTTTAACTCTCCCTTTAAATTGGAAGCTATAGCTTCCCTTGGAAGTCATTACTTCCCTAGAATAATAACTTATGATTAATTTTCATATATGGTGCATGGTGTATTTGTGTATCTCTAATACTATTATTTATTTTTCAATGGATATTCTTCATTTCTCATTGGATATGAATTGAATATATAATATGATTGAACTATAAGTTGAAAAAGTGTTTAAAATTGTACTTGATATTGATTCACCCCCCTCTCAGTATCAACATATATAAGAAATCATTACATGGTTTTCTCCCATTTGGGTTTCCATGTAAATTCTAGTGTATTGTGTATCTATGGTTGTTTATTATGAACCAATGAATGATATTGTTTATGATGCAAAAATATACTAAATACATAAGTGATAAACTATTGAATATTGTTGATAAAGTTGAAGTTTATATATTGTCTTNCCCCCCCTTCTCAATATTCCAACAATTGGTGTCAGACCAAGTCCTTCAAGAAAAAAATTTAACCACTGGGGTAGATCATGTATATCTTGGATAATGGATACATAATTGATGGAACACCATGGTTTGATGGTCAGATTTCACTGAAGTGTGAGATTTGGAACAAGAAAATGAAAACATTTTCATAGGCACAGGGGTATGATGTTTGACAATAAGTTGTGTCAAGATACACCTCTACAAGGAAATCAAATAATGGAGCCAAGAAGGAATTAAAAAGAAACAACAAAATGGCAATGGATTTCATCCTGGAAGGATTATGTGATTAGTTAAAGCCAAAGTGGGACAATGCTCATTATCCAAAGAGCCTTGGGATAAGGTACATAATCTATAACATAAGGAATCCCATCCAATCACAGATCCATAACATGTTATTCAAAATAAATAATATACTGAATCATAACAAGATGAGAGATGCTCATCATGTCAGATAGATTCAAAAGAAGAAGATTGTGAATAAGGCATAGTATATCTTGAAGAATAACTAATCGTTTCTTTAAAAAATCTAATGAAAGAAATAAGGAAGAACAAGTAACTTAAGAACGAATTGATCGAGATAAAGGAGGGTCTCAAAATACCAATTCTAAAGAATTCCAGTAGATGATTACAAACCTAAAAGTCCAATTAGAAGAATCTAGAAGGATTGAAAAAGCATGTGAAAGTCAATTGGAAGAAAAGTGGTTTTTGGAAGTCAAAGTAGTAGCACAAAGAAAGGAAGAAGAGAAGAGACAAAATATTTTGATTATCCATCTCAAGGAAATATCTGAGGACTTAAAAAAGCTTGAAGAATAATTCAGTCAAAAATAAAGAAGACTTGAAGTTGAAACTGTCTCCTTGAAGACCCAACTTGAAGAAGCAAAGAGAAAGAAATAAGTCATGAAGATCCATATGATGAAGAAAGAAGAAGAAGGTGAGAAGTTTGAAGAATAATTTGTCACATTAAGAGTTAAAGTTGGCAAGCTTAGAAATAACACTGAAGAGAGAAAAATCTCCACATTGCCAGTAAAAAAATTGAAGGGAAATGTTACAAATTGCTAGAAAGGAAGAATGAAGAGAAGGCTAAGAGTTATGTAGAAGTCATGAAGGGCCCTATTAAGAAGGAAGAATGGGATCCCTCAAAGGAGAACATTCCATAAATGAAGAAGACTAAATATGAATATTATATAAGAGACGGATATCAAAGAAGACCCTCCACTTCTAGGTATCAAAGAAACTTAAATCATTGTGAAGGAAACAACAAAAGAGAAGATCATGATCAGCCAAGGCATGAATTCAAAAGGACTACATTACAAAGAATATCATCCACTTATAGGTATCAAAGTTTCTTTTATGGTCATTGTTTTACCCTTACTAACTTTGGACATAAAGTTGTAGAGTGCAAAGCTTAAGGAAGAAATATTCAAGAAATAAATGTTCATGTGGCTCCATACAATATTTAATGTTACAAATTCCATAACTATGGAAACATATCTTGTGATTGTAGAATCATGTTGGATAATTCTATGAAAGAGAACACTGATATCATATATAATAGGTTTTGGAAAAGAAAACATGAGCATGAAAATGAAGAGCAGGTGAATGAAGAAGAGATGGATGAAGTACTTCTAGAATTCATACTCTCAGGATATGCAGTAGTGCAAGATCATGATGAATCTATAGGAAAAATGAAGATGTCATAATCCAGGAAGAGGATGAAGAGGAAGATGTCAAAATTCAAGAAGAAGATGAAAAGGATCTCAAAATTCAGTAAGAAGATGAAAACAATGTCAAAATTCAGGAAGAGGATGAAAAGAAGATTCCACAGACGAATAGGAAGATTAATCTGCTTCAGAGTGGGAAAATATGAATATTGAAGAAGAGGAGTTTAAGAAGCAGCTCTATAGACTAGAGAACTATATTTTGAGCACTTTGAAATGTTTATATATTTTGGAAAGGAAGTTTTAGAATGGTTTGATGACAGAAGTGCATAATGTATTGTGACAGTTTGATTGTTTGAGAAGCATCGTCTGGAACACATTCCCATGCAATCAGTTGAAAATTATGAAGAATATCAGTGGCACACTTTTCAAGAAGAGATTCATGATTTTATTGAGGATTCTAGGCATGTATTTAGACAGGGACATATTCAGTACATATTTTTGTAAACATGTAGAGTCAAATTTGTAGATTGAACAGAAAACTTGAAAAGTAGGAATATGTTGAAATCAATTGCAGTAGATGGGTCAGCATTGTGTGTAGTTGAGTAGAAGAATAATCGAAATTTTATGACATATGGACAAATATGGATTCAAAAGATATTTGGAAGGTCTAGATAGATATATCACAGTGGATGAAAGCATATTGACATGTGCAATCAGTTAGTCACAGGAAGGCAAGCAGTGAAAGACACAAAAAGACAAGGGTAGATAAACTGGTAGCAGAAGTTGTATTGCCAGAGGGAAATTTTTGAATGATGTGGTCATTGATATATGTGATGGATTACTGAGAGGGGGGTGAATCAGTAATAGGGAAATTTAATCCTTTTTAACCATATAATCCAAGTGTTATATCAATGAAGCATTATCATCCAATAACTGCAGAGTAAATAAGCAATGAAAAAATGAACAAACATACACATACACAGTACAACAATGTTTTACGTGGAAAATCAAATAGGGAGAAAACCACAGAATGATTTTTCTTATATGTCTTGAAGAATTACATTCGTTGGAAGAAACAACTTCCTTTGTTTTCCAGTTGCAACTGGAAGGAGGCTCCAACCCCCTAGTTTCTCAGGCTACAACTTGAGGGAAGCTCCAACTCCCCAATTCTATAGCTACAACCAGAAGGAAGCTACAACCCCCTATGTTCTCTGGCTACAACCACCTATCCTTGCCCCGTCCTGCCACCCTAAAGTAGAAGTAGAATGATGGAATCACTGTCAACCTGTAACTATGAGATATACAACTGTAAACCTGTACCAATAAATCTAAACCATGCATCAACCTGTACCTCAACCTGTAATCAACCTGTACCATAAACAAGTGCATCAACCATGCACCAACCTATACCAAATAACCTGTAATCAACCTATACCATAAACAAATTCATCCAACCATGTACCAAGTATGTACCAATCATGTTTCAACTACTCATCAATATGTACCAACATCATCAACTATACACCTCATATATGTGCCAACTCATCAACTACTTGTCTCACCCATGTACATCAACCAAAATCCCTCATCAATTTCATCATCCAAATCTGATTTATAGCTCTATAATAGACCTAGTGTATATGATCACATTCCTACAAACCTTCCTTAAATTCAACAAGAAACTAGCATTTTCATCAAACTTTTCTTTAGTCTCACATGCCTAGTTTTGGATTAGTCAACAACCATAACTTGAAGTAATCATAAATTTGTACCTGTAATGTATAGATATATGAAACTAATACACAATTTTATTCAGAGTGTTTTATGCAATTCCTCCAGGTGTCACTACTTGGAACCTCTCAGAAAAGGAGTTATAGAAAAAATGGCATACCTTGTTGAATTCTGGATTATTCTAGAGAGCGACCTTGTAGAGCGTGCCCTGCACAGAATATTTGTTGAAATGATATGAAACTTTTCCAAAACATACTAAGGACTGTACCCTAACCAACACATTCGGTTTCACTGAATTTGGATATTTTATGAAGAAGTTATGACGTTTTTACCCAAAACACCTTAGAAAGCACCATCAAAAGAATTTATCCTTCCTTGCATTTTGGCCTTCTTTTCTTCACCTTCCCTCGGAATTTTGGCTTAGATATCCTTGGTTACATTAGAAACCTATAGATATTCAATATGATCAAGTGTAATTAAAATGAGATAGCCTTGACTCTTATTTATACTCTCCAAGTAGCTTCCTTAAAAACATCTTCTAGGTCACTTGGCCCCACTTTCCTTATTTTAGGGTTAACCCACTTCTAATTTATCCATTAAATTTATTATTGA
>SNQJ01S0092704.1:44149-56979 GCA_010110895.2 Picea sitchensis | reverse complement strand
TAATAAGATTGAGGCTCTCCAAAAGAAAGGTCTATCTGGTCTGAAAGTCATTAATGATAAACTGATGACACTCCCGGATTACAAGAAGAGATTGGTTGAAGTCTCTAAGGACAGTTCCAAGTTTGTTGGCATACAAGGGAGCATCACTGGAAAAGCATTCCTAGACGCTCTTCAATTGGACATCAGCATCCAACACGAGATACGATACATATTCCTCACTAAGCCCACATTCGACAAATATACAGAAATGGACGAAGCGTATCGGCGACTGCTCAAAGTCACAGTGTCTAGTCATATCAGATGGGAGGAACTCTTTGATCTGCTCGATTAACATATGAGATGTCCAGGTCCAGTCACTTGTCCAGTCAGAAGAGGTTGTGCAGAAACCTCGCAAACGGCCTACCCTAGAATTCATCAAGCAGTTACACCAAGTCATCAAGCAGTTTTGATTAGTTAAATTAGTTAGACTAAAAATATAATGAACATGTCCTGATCAGTTATGACAGGAACGTTTGTAATTTGAATTATAAATACTTCACCTTTCGAAGTATTGGGGGTTGTTGATTCTCACACCCTAGCGCTATCAGACTGTAACATTTTTGAAGAGATCTACCATTAACGAAAAGGAGGCACTTTTACAGGATTCTTGTGTGTATTCACTGGTGATGTTATTCTCTAAGTTGAATGTCTTTCTTTCTTTGTGATCATATTGTTTTCTGAAACTAATCTTTAAGAGTAGCGAATGTTGCAGGATTTATCTTAGATACCCTGTTTCTGACTCGGAAATATTTTAGTGTTTATCTTCTGGTGTGTTCAATTAAGGAATTCTTAACTGCTTCTTAGTTGAATTTATCATTCTCATCTTTTCTTCTGTCCATCATTTAAGATATTAAAAGATACCGTGAGTATATTATCTCGCCCTGTGGAAGTCTTTCTTTACATTTCTGGTTGTATTTCATATTTTAAGTAAGCGCAGACCCCATAGCCCAATGGATGTGTAGACTGTCTCAACCAATTTAAAAACACTTTGACAACAACACCTTTCTATCTTTTTACCTAGCCTAATATATAAAGTTATAAACAAAGCTAAATCATATAGAGAGATCCCTCTCTGAAGCTGGAAGGGCTAGATCCCATCTTTAAAAGTGGTTGGATAAAGTTACCTTTGTAGATTTCTTCTTTCCAACCTCTAGGAAATTTACCAAGTGCTAACATAATGGCGACTCCACTAGGGAAGAACTAAAAATTGTTAATTTCACATTTTCTTTCCCCTAAAAAAGAACGTTTAAATTTGAAAAGAAGTAATGTTTAGAGGTTGATTAACTCTGTACATATTATTTTCAAAATTGCAAAATAATATATATATATATATATATAAACCATAAAAGAGTTCTGGCTCCCAAGAAAGTTCACACTTGATCTCATCCAGACCCAGAACCCACGATAGGGATAGATAACCCCAAAAATTTTCTCAGGCGAAAGACCTTAGCTGCCGATTCAGTGAGTCAAAATCCCCTTTATAGGTCTCCTTCTTTTCCAGGGGAGCCGTCTACTTCTCAAAGCCTTGACCTCGATACCTTTTCACAGCGAAACCTGGTAAGGACACAGTCTGATAGTTTTGTGACTGATATCGTCTTTGACCCAACTGTGTTGCAACCTCGAACCCCCGAAGTTCAGTCTCCCATGAATAACCTCAAATCACTCCCTCCATATTATCCAGTCCATCTTCATCCACGTCTTCAGCCGCTACCTCACCGACCATCCAAGTCATTGCCCCACCTCCTCCACCCATCATGGCAGCTCGATATGCTCCCCTGGTGTTGGCTGCGCCGCTACATGCCATGCCCCAAGATTACCAAACTAGACTTCCACAGTTCGACGCAACGGGACCTTTAAACGCCCAACAACATGTCGACAAAATGAATGATTATTTTGACCTGCAAGAAGTTGATGAGGCTGACATTCAAATGCGATTGTTTTCTCAAAGTTTGACAGGTGACGTCAAAAAATGGTTCAAAGCTTTACCGGCCGCCTCAGTCCCTAACATCGTCGCATTCCAAAGGAGTTTTCTCGATAGATGGGAGGTAAAGAAAAACCCTCTCCAGATACTATCAGAATACAAGAATATAAGAAGAAATCAAGGCGAGACGGTTCAAGACTACTGCACCCATTTTAACAACCTGTACAATGCAATCCCAACTGAAATCAAACCCCCACAGGGTATGGCATTAATCAAATTCCCTGATGGATTTGATGTCGACATGTCTTACCAGTTAAGAGAAAGAAATTCCACCACCCTGGAAGATATACAGAAAAGTGCTATTAGTGTGGAGGCTAATCAGTTGGCAAAAAGAGCATGACAGAGGTCGGAAAGGAGAGTCACGATTAAAGAGGAACCTTCCACGTCGTCCTCAGATTCCAAACTGGATTCTTTGACCCGAGTAGTGGAATTAATGATGGAAAGAATGACTGTGTCTGACAGAAATCCTCCAAGAGACAACCCACCTGCTCCCTAGGTTCGGAATCCCAATTTCAGGAGAAACCCTCCTCAAATCAGACAAAGAGATCCTAGAGATCAAAGAGAATAGAGAGGTCCAGATCAGCAGATCAGACCTCCATTGCAATAAAACTATGCTGATGAAGGAGGGGAGGTGATTGAGGAATTAGAGGACACTCACATCAACCTTATGGGCATTCACGACAATGAAGCCATCTTTCTTACCCAAGAAGAGAAGGAACTCTTTCTTCTTAATCAAACGAAAGTATGTGAAGAAGATGAAGATGTAGCACAACAGGCCTTTGAAAATGCTATTTTGGAGGTACATCGTCAGTACAATCTGTGGAGTAATAAAACAGAAGGGAATTCACCAAAAAAGACGACTGAAACATAGAAGGGAGCTGAGACCAAGAAGACAACTCCTGAACCATCTACTGAGAAGACTCCTGAGAAAACTATTGCTGAGAAGATTCCTGAGAAGAGTAAAGATGACGCCCCCATGAAGAAAAATATCACCATTCTGAAAAGGCCATCACAGCCCGAGGTTTCACCTATTAACCCACCAAGTACTTCTGAGAAGAAGAATATGGTGGACAAACCAGAATCGATGAGCAGAAACCCTACACCTTTCAGCCTTGAGGGGGAATTAGCCAAAATAAAAATTTCCATCCCACTTATAGAGTTGATGAACAGAGGCGGTTATCATTCACAGGTGATCAAAGCACTGGCCATTGAACCTGACATAGGCACAAAGGCCTTAACCATTGGATCAGTAAACCATTCAGACACTGTGAACCTTACTGACGATCATCCCGAACTTCTTTTCGGACTTGAAGTAGATGGTCGAGATGATACTGGGGAGGTTGCTCCTTTTTACATTAGTTTAAACATACATGACTTGATCTTGCATAACGCTATGCTGGATTCGAGCACTTCACATAATCTGATTCCTAAAGCAGTAATGGAAAAGCTGGGACTGGAGGTAACTAGACCATACAAGGATTTACACTCATTTGAATCTAGCAGAGTTAAATGTATTGGTTTGATCAAATATTTATGCATCACCTTGGTTCAGATCCCTGCCAAAAGCATGGTAATGGATGTGGTGGTTGCAGACATCCCGCTGAAGTATGGGATGTTGCTATCCCGGTCTTGGGGGGCTAAGTTGAAAGGAACCCTGCAGTTGGATATGTCCTACGCCACTATCCCAGTGTTTGGGCAACAGAGGAGGCTATACAGAGAAACACTGATGAAGTACATTGTCAGTAGCCAAGAAAAACCACACAATTATCCCCTTTACTCCGCACATTCCAATCTAGATTCGTTCATCTTGTACAATGATGGTGATACGAAGGATCAAGATACTCAGCTGGTGGAAGACACACCTAGTCAAGATGAAGGCCCATAAAGCATTGAGGTAGAAAAGATGAAGAATGTGATAACTGAAGAGTTACCCGCTGATTTCTAGAGCATGGATTTTGATGGTGCTATGAGTAAAGAAGGAGCAGGAGCTGGAGTCTAGCTGCATAATCACAGAAAAAGGTATTCAGAGAATCACTCTTACAAATTAAATTTTCAATGTACTAACAATGTTGTCGAATATGAAGCTTTGATGCTCGGTCAGAAGCTTTTGAAAAAAGTTGGTGCTAAGCAGATAATGGTAAGAGGTGACTCTGAATTAATAATCAAGCAAATCAAAGGTGAGTACACTGCTAAACACCCTCGTCTTAGAGCCTATAGGAATTTTTTTCTTGATGCCTTGAGGTGTTTTACTGAAGTAGACTTGCAGGTAAGGCCGAGGGGACAGAATATTCTGGCCGACGGATTGGCTACGTCAGAAACCACCTGTAAGATTCATTTCCACCCGACTTGCCCATATACTGTTGAGGTGAGATGAAGACCGACAGTTCCCGACAACATCAAGTATTGGCAAGTTTTCAGTAACGATGATCAGATCGAGGATTTTCTGCAATGTAAGAACGATTTTGAATGTACAAATATAGATTTAGAAAATGAAAATGAAAATGTAAATAATTCTGATTTTGAAATTGATAGTGTAAATACTGTAGATTCAGTAGAATTAGGCAATGATGAAATGGATGCTGATGTTTTACAGTTAAAAAGCAATGTTTTACCTAGAGGTCTTGTTCCTTTAGAAGATCTGTTTGAATGTAACGACGTAGCTAAAAAACCAAAAATAGAATCCCATGGACAAGAGGTAGAAGACTGTAATATAGGGACTGAAGAGAAACCTAGGATGGTCAAACTGTCTAAATCATTACCCCCAGAGCAAAATCTCAAATACATTGAGTTGTTCAAAGAATATTCTGATGTTTTTTCCTGGGGCTATGAAGATTTGAAAGCATTTGATACTAGCATAATACAACATAGGATTCCAATAAAGGAAGATCAAAAACCATTTAGGCAGAAGCTTAGGAGGATAAATCCCAAGTTTCTCCCTCTGGTAGAAAAAGAAATCAAGAAAATGTATGATGCCAAGATCATAGTTCCTTTACGATTTTCCAAGTGGGTCTCTAATCTGGTCCCTACACATAAGAAAACCGGGGAAATCAGACTCTGCATAGATTTCCAAAATCTGAATAAATCCTCCCTGAAGGATAATTACCCCTTGCTGAAGATGGACCACATCCTACAAAGAGTAGTTGGGTCCAAATGAATTTCTCTATTGGATGGTTTCTATGGTTACAATAAAGTCTTAGTTCACCCGGACGACCAAGAAAAAACTGCTTTCACCACGCCATGGGGCACTTTCATGTATGTGAAAATGCCTTTCGGTCTAATGAACGCAGGAGCCACATTCCAGGGGGTGATGGATATCGCCTTCGTGGAAGAATCAGGCAAATTTATTGTCGTCTATTTAGATGATGTGACTGTATTTTCCCAATCTGACGACCAACACCTAAGGCACCTTAGACGAGTTTTCGAGAAATGTAGGAGGTTTGGGATTTCTTTAAATCCTAAGAAATGTCTTTTTGGGTTAGAAGAAGGCAAATTGCTGGGACACATCATCTCTAAAGATGGAATCAAAATAGACCCCAACAGAATCGAGGCCATACTAAAGTTAGAACACCCAAGAAACCTCAAAGAACTACAGTCTTTTATTGGGCAAATTAACTTTCTACGAAGATTCATTCCCAATCTAGAAGAACTCCTCAGGAACATTAAAAACATGCTTAAAAAAGACGTAAAAATAAAATGGGACTCTAAGTCTAGACAATCTTTCGAACAGGTCAAACGAGCTCTCACAGAAGCCCCGATTTTGATCAGTCCAGATTTTACTAAGGATTTCTATCTTTTTTCTTTCGCCTCTGAACATACTATAGCGGCGGTGTTACTGCAGAAGAACAACGAAGGGTATGAACAACCCATAGCTTTCTTTAGCAAAGCATTAAGAGATGCTTCTCTGAATTACAAGATCATGGAGAAGCAAGCCTTTGCTTTGGTAAAATCTCTAAAGGACTTTAGGGTCTACATTCTCCATTCCCACACCATAGCTTATGTTTCAAACCCGATTGTAAAGGACATCTTGACACAGGACAATCCAGATGGAAGAAGGGGAAAATGGATTGCGATCATTTTAGAATATGATTTAGAGATTAAGCCCACTAAAATAATCAAAGGTCAAGGCCTTGCTAAATTAATGGCTGAATCTAACTTTCATGCTCTTGACATTAATTTTCTAGATGTGGCAGATGAATAGGGTGAGATGGCGACTCCAAACGTGAGAGAGGTAATTCTCAACTATCCATGGTATGCAGACCTTATATTCGTTTTACAAAATTTACAAGCTCCCCCTGGTTTGACTAAGACTAAAGCTAGATTTTTAAAGCTGAAAGCTTTGAAATTCTGTGTTCTAGAAGGAGATTTGTATTGGAAATATCCTACAGGCATTCTGTTAAATTGTTTACTAAAAGATGAAGCTGATAAAGTTTTGCAAGAGTTTCATGCAGGAGAATGCGGAGGCCATTTGAACTAGAAGGTTACAACCAGCAAAATACTTAGAGTTGGATTCTACTGGCCCACCCTGTTTGCTGATGTGCACCAGAAGGTAACAACATGCCACCAGTGCCAACTGTTTGAAGGTAAAAGGAAACTCCTTCCTCTACCTTTGAAACCGATCTCATTTGAAGCCCCTTTCCAGCAATGGGGGCTCGACTTCATTGGAGAAATGCATCCCCCATCATTAGGCCAGCACCGGTGGATTCTCACTGCCACCGATTATTTTACCAAATGGATCGAAGCAGTACCGAGCAGGCAAGCCACTGACTCTATTATTATCAAATTTCTTGAAAATAATATTTTGTCTCGTTTTGGTTGTCCTAGAAAGCTTATCACTGACAATGCAGCTGCCTTTCGGTCAAAGAAACTTATAGATTTCTGCAACCGGTATCACATTGGTTTGGGGCATTCCACGGCCTATTACCCTCATGGGAATGGGTTGGCAGAATCTTCAAACAAAACCTTGGTAAATATCATCAAGAAAACATTGTAGGAAAATAAGAAATCATGGCACGATAAGTTGGTGTTTTCTTTATGGGCTGACAGGCTGACGACCAAAAGGTCAATTGGTATGTCACCATACCAGCTGGTCTATGGTACAGAGGCAGTGTTCCCTACTTCTTTAGGAGTCCCTATTATGAAGTTGCTTCAAGATGTTCAAGCTGAGCCAAATGATTCACAGAGAAGGATCAACCAGATGATCCATTTGCAACAGACTAGAGAAGAAGTTTTCAATAAGACTCAGGTAATCCAAGAAAACATCAAGAAGATCTTCGACAAAAGAACCAAGGAGGATGACTTCGAGCTAGGCGATTTGGTGCTGAGATGGGATGCTAGAAATGAAGACAAAGGAAAGCATGGAAAATTTGACAATCTGTGGACAGGACCATACATGATCCAATCTTTCAGAGGAAACAATGCTTTCTTGCTAAACAACGCTGATGGGTCAGATCTGCCAGGAGCACCTGTGAATGGCAGAATGTTGAAACATTATGTACCTCCTCAGTAGAAGATTCGAGATCCCACTTTTCATTGTACATACCAGTTTAATTGTCATTTTCACTTGCATTTTCTGAGGGAAGAACATTCGTCAGTTAGTTGAAGCCCGAAGAGAAGGCCCTAAGCTACTGATCACTGTTTTTCCCATTTTTGAGAATAAAACCTACAGAGGCTACTAGGCAGAAATTTTCAGGACTACCGGAACTAGGATTCTTGGCACTTCATAGGGAAAAGTACCATCCCCAGGTGGAGCCACTATTATCACCCCATAAATTATGGGAATCAACTGGTGACTGAGATATTATCTGTCTCTAGTATTTTTGTTGACAAATGATTTTTCATCCTAAAAATAATTTGAGGAAAAGAAAAAGAAAAGAAAAAAGAAAAAAGGAAAAGAAAAAGAAAAAGAAAAAGAAAAAGAAAAAGAAAAAAAGAAAAGAAAAAGAGGGCATAAAAGAATTGAAATGAAAGCCCCATGCAATAATTGTAACTTGGCCATATCTTTCAAGCATGGCCAAGTTTTTTTTTAAATTTAATGTTGATAGGTTAGTGAATAAATATGACCAGACTGTCTAATCCTGGTCAGATAGCCCTTAGGTTAGATTAGTGAATAAATCTGACCAGACTGTCTAATCCTGGTCAGATAGCCCTTAGGTTAGATAAGTGAATAAATCTGACCAGACTATCTAATCCTGGTCAAATAGCCCTTAGGTAGAGTAATTTCTTAACCCAACAGTTTAATCTGGGTTAATTGTCCTAGGAAGATAGGTTAGATCATAGGTCAGTTGCTTTATTGTTCCAGTCCATTGAAACCGGCTTGAAGTCAAGATTACACCATGTTCCAAATGCTTAAAATATAGTTGGTCAAAGTCCCATGGTGGTGTCCCTTTGAAAAATTGAAGAAAAACCCATAAAAGGCTTTTATCCTAAGTTTTTCCCCAAGTGCATGTGTTCTTCACTCCTAATTTATGTTTCCTGCACGTATCAACAGTCCCGATCATGGCGCCCAGATCTACGGTGCATAGAGCATTCCGGACCCCCCCCCCGACCGTTCTGCCTTTAACCAGGGGGGGGTCCAGAATCGGAAATAACATTGGCGCACATCTGGACGGCCCAAGGCCGGGCGCCTAAATGAACGGTCAAGATTGGATTCCGTACCCACCCGTCTGTTCTGACTTTAACCGAGGGGGGGAGGTCCGGAATGAGTATTAAATATCATGCTAATATCTACGGCCTAGAAACGGGCGCACAGATCAACGGTCTAAAAAGGTTTTCGGACCCCCCTTGATGTTCTGCTTTTAACCAAAGGGGGGGGGTCCGGAATCGTTATTCTCCTTTGGCGGGCCCCTTGTCATAGGTGGCGTAAATCTATTGGTCCTGAAGTTCTATCACCATATGCTATCTGACAGCACCCATCACTCATGGACGTCATTTTCCACTGATGCCACTTGCCCCACTGGTTCCTGAGTTATGTCACATCCCATAACTGTTGTCAGTCCCTGCTTTCAGACCCCTACCCTTTTCACTCATGACCAGCCCATTATCACGAATTATACGTCCAATCCCTAGCCTCCACGTCACCTGCACGTATGTTTCGGCCACCGTCACCTGCCATCTCAACCCCAAGTGGCCCGTTGTCCATTTATTACGGGATAACATACCCGTTGTCCTGCTGACCTATCTCTTGTGCCCAACCGACCCCAATTTTAAATAAAAATACCATTATTCCCCCTTCATTCACTATTCATCCATCGCACCAGATTACCTCTTAATCCTCCATTGTTTTCCCGTCGCCTTCATCCACAGTCAGTCGACCCCACTAACTTCGTGTTATTTGCAAGTACCGTTGCAGAGATGGCGCCAAAGCTAAGGAATGTAGAAGGAGAGGAGAATCCTTTTCTCCCACCTCCTGTCGACCTAGACAAAATCCCATTGGTTGACAAAGACATATTGATCGTTGATACCAAGTGTGATTTCGATTTTTCAGACCTCCAGTCATGGCTCCGGGAGGTTTTCCTGGACCAGAGCGATGAAATTGGACTTTGGGAGTCCAATTTGCCTCTGTACCTTTTTCCCCAAATCCACCACTTCCCCGAATTCGCCCTTAAATGCCAAGCTCACTCTATGCCCAAACAGAGAGCCATCATATCCTCATCCGGAGACGTTCTGTTCTTCATCACTCCCGAAGACATAGACCAGATGATGCAAATTCCCCGTGCTGAATCTGTGTCTCCTTTCAACTTAGATATCCTTACCAAGCTATACCAGAAGATGACTTTTCCCCAGAGAGCTCAGATATTCGAGCTTTTCCTTCCCACTTCCGCTCAATTTCCTTCGACCAATCCCCCTTACCGGTCATCCATGTTCTCCACCAAGAGAAACCAAATCATTTCCTCCCTTTGTGCCCTACTAGGTTACTATTCCGACCAGTGGGTAGATGAGCCCATTCTGGGTTTTCTATCCATTTTCTCTAATGATGAAAAGCCCACAACACAGTTTGATTACAACACCTTCTTGGCCGACAATATTCATGAACAGTTCGTGAATTTTGGCATGGAAGGCATGTTCAAATATTCGTCTATATTGGCCTACATGTTTATGTTCTATCAAGCAAATAAATTCAGTTTTTCTATGCAGAAAATGGACGCAGATGGAAGGCCTCAGCCAGTCACAGCATGGACATATTTTTTGAAGCACAATTCCACAAAATATAGCTTCAAGGCATTTATTGATCTTTTCTACCACCCTGTGGTAAGCATGTTAAGTGGCAGGCCCGAGCCACGAATAAATGACGAGGTCCAGAGAATTCTACATCTCTCGGACAATGTAAAGACAGGGGACTGGTACCTGTATCAAAACTACACCGAGATCCAAGTCTTCGGGTGTGAATTGGCACCCTACAAGCTGCCAAAGTATGTGTCGGTAAGAATCTTTGCGTTAGAGTATATAAGGCAGATCATGAATTCAGATGACATTCATTTTGTTTCCTTGAAGAAGAAGCAGCAATTGAGAATCAAGGGGCAGATTGGCTCTTTTATCTGCAATAGTCGAGGCGTCGGGGAATAAGCTGACAAAATGTTGAAAGAAATGAAATTCTTTATGAGTTTTCGATGGCACTATGATCCATGCGGGATCATTTCAAAAATACGGGTGAAAAATAAAAATATCCCGTATGTTCATGAGTCCAAGCCCGAGATCGAAAAATTTGCCAATCAGACAGTGTGGGTGCCTGACACATTGATCGAAGCGGAACAACAGGTTCCCCCAGCCACTGTACCACCAACTACTACACCACAGGTCCCTAAAGAAAAGAGGCCTCGACATGATTCATCTCCGCCTGTCACGGAGGTGTCGTCTGAAGAATTCTAGTTACATACTAAGAGGCCCAAGATGACTCTAGTTCCTGATCCGACTGGAGAACAAGAAGCCCCACCTACCACCTTGGCTAAGACTATCATTCCACCCTTCGATATGAGTCGCTTTAAGGACATCACCCCATTATTACAGAAGAAATCCACAGATTCTCCAGTGGACACTCAGCAAGGCAAAACTGGGCCCAAGTTGAGCATTTTCGAGAATTACAAGCTGATTAAGGAAAGAAATCAGACCCTTACCAGCAATACCTACACTCATTTTCGGAAGCAGTCATCCACTGTGCAGCACAGGCTGTTGTCTGCGTTTGACACAGAAAGGGGAAGGATGCACATGGCCTTCCTTCAGGCGTAGGTACCAGATCCCAAGGTAATCACAGACTACAAGAGGGCCACCTTCAAGTTCCAGATGAAGGACGTGCATCCAACAGATCAGATGGATCTGCACAAGCAGACAGGGGAGATGGTTTTCCACACATTGGCACATGCTTCAGTTTCTGCAACAAAATTGCAGGTGTCACTCAACAATGCTCAAATGCAGCTCAAGCTGGAGAAGATTTCATCCTTCACAAAAGATAACAGAATTAAAACTTTGGAGGAGCTGGTCCTCAAGATCGGCTATGATCCCTTGAACGTCAAAGCTGCAGAAGAGATGATAAAGAAGAAGAATGCATATATCGCCTCCTTGAGGAAACAACTGAAGCTCCCTCCTATAGAAGACTCTCAAGCAAAAGAGATAGCAGAGAAAGAAGGCGAGAAGGATGAGATGCTAAAGCTGCTCATGGAGCAGAATGCTCAGCTCAAAGAAATGGAAGCTGAGATGGAGAGGTTATTGAAATAAAAAGAGCAGTTGAAGCAAATGGAAGGCATTCCATTGAGTTCTATCACAATTGCAGGATTGAGCACTGCAGCAGTAACAACAGTTCCATCAGCAACACTAGTGACATCACAAGAGGGAACAACTGACCTCACCAAATCTCTGGAAAAGATGAACTTGGAAGAGACTGAAATCAACAGGCTTAAGAAATAAGTTGAGAAACTCCAGGAACTCAAACCTTCTTTCCAGACCAGTCTCTCCAAAGAGAAACAGGTAACTGAGCAGCTCAAGAAGGAACTACAACAGCTCCAAAAGAAAACAATGGCAGGGAAGACTTTGGCTGAGGTCAAAGAGAATGTATGGACAAACATCATAAAGTCCATAAATGAAATCTGGCCGATGATCCAAATCATGTTTGAACAGAATGAGTTGGTCCAGAGGAGTAAACAGTCTATTGAAATGATCAGAGTGGAATTGGGAGATAGACCAACTCAGGCAAATGATATAATCAAATTCCTCAATTCCAAGACCAGAGAAGAGCTAGAAGAGCTAAAGATAGAAGACAAAACAAGGACCATCCTTGAGGTCAAGAGAGTTTTGACCAAGAGAGGATTAATGCTTCAATTGGAAGAAAAGGTTCAGATCATGGACCAGAGGGTACAGAAGTTTTTTAATAATATTGAGGCTCTCCAAAAGAAAGGTCTACCTGGTCTGAAAGTCATTAATGATAAACTGATGACACTCCCGGATTACAAGAAGAGATTGGCTGAAGTATCTAAGGACAGTTCCAAGTTTGCTGGCATACAAGGGAGCATCACTGGCAAAGCATTCCTGGACGCTCTTCAGTTGGACATCAACATCCAACACGAGATAGGATACATATTCCTCACTAAGCCCACATTCGCCAAATATACAGAAATGGACGAAGTGTATCGACGACTGCTCAAAGTCACGGTGCCTAGTCATATCAAATAGGAGGAACTCTGTGATCTACTCGATTAACAAATGAGTTGTCCAGGTCCATTCACCTATCCATTCAGAAGAGGTTGTGTAGAAACCTTGCAAACAGCCTACCCCATAATTCAGCAAGCAGTTACACCAAGTCATCAAGCAGTTTTGATTAGTT
>SNQJ01S0092704.1:15731-32411 GCA_010110895.2 Picea sitchensis | reverse complement strand
CGATGAGCCCTGTAGACAAACAATAGTACAACCACTTCCTACTCTATTGATATTAGCTTGAAATAGATCTATCTATCAGAGACAAGTTTATGCGAGATTAAACACAAACTAGAAAGAAACAGGCCAAGCGTATCATATTAATGAGAACAATGACAGAAGTAACTTACAATCGTAGATGCGAATGCGATAGCTTCATCAAGTCCCCTTTGTCTAACCCTTGCTCAAAAGATCCATGATCCGGACGACAACAACTTTACTGATTACTTTCCTCCAGTTCATTGTATGTTTCCTATGAGATAATAGGTTTCATGCTTCCAATTCTTCCCCCTTTCCATCATGATAGAGCTTGCTTATATAGGTTTAGAGAGGCCTAACCTCTTGAGGTATCTTTGGGGTAAGTTGAGGAATTCCCTCCTTAAATTATGGAGCTTCTCCTAAGATCATGGTTGAACCAGGAATTCGAATGCAACTGCCTTCCAAGATTGAAAGATCTTCCCCTTATTCTCCTGAACAGATCAACTGCTGCCTAGATTAGATAGCGCTCCCTCAAAAAGGCCATCAAAGCGCTATAGCACTCCCTAATAGGCTTTAGGGGGGCGCCAACGCTCTAAAAATCCATAGCGCTCCCTCAGAAGGGTTGTTTGGTGTTATAATGCTCCCTATCACCTTATAGGGGAGCGCCAGCACTCCTAGGAGTGATATAGGGGAGTGCTCTCTCCTAAAACCTTAGATTGAATGCTTCTTTTAGGTGGAAAGAGGTCCTTAACTTTAGTTATCCATTCCTCTTCCTTCAAATCAAGTGTTTGAAGCATTTTAAGTGTCTCCTTAGTGTCATCATCATGGTAGTATGCTTTGCTTGACACTTGTGACACTTGTGAGCAACATGCGACACTTGCGACACTTGCGACACTTATCAAAGCGAGTAATGTTGATGTGTAACAGAGGGAGGAGATTCCTCTTCCTCTGCCACATGTCATGGATGATTCTAGGGGGTAAATTTCGCTCATGGGCTAATTTTCCAAGGTTTTTCCCCAAAAAAGATTCTCTATTCTAAAAATGATTTGCCCAAATTCTATAGGATAAAATTATGTCACCTTAAAAATAGCCAAAATTTTATACAAACTATAGAAAATCCTTATAAATTTGAATAGTTTTACAAAAATATTGCCAAATATTTTAGAATTGGCATATGAAGGATTAGTAAGATTAGCCAAGGTTTCTACATTTCAAAATAAATTTCCATCCTTAAAATCATCCCTGCCACATGTGCTTGATCCTTTATTTTCCCTTTTCCTTGAGGACAGTGATAGGAAAAGTGTCCCAACTTTTGAAAGTTGTAGCATATGATCTTTGAAACATCTTTCTTCTTATCTGGAACTCCTACAGAGTTAGCTTCTTTATTGTTTTTCCTGAAGAAACTTCTTTTGTTCTTTTGAGCTTTGAGAGCTTCCTCTTCATCAACAATTAATATCTTTTGTAGGTCTGCAAGTCTATATTTTTCATGTGTGCAATATGCCCATAACTGATCAAACTTGGGTAACTTCCTTCTTGCACACACTCCTTGTACAAAAGGAATCCAAAATGTTGAAAATCCATTTAGGTTTGTGGTTACAAGATCTTTGTCACTAATGACATCTCCAATAGCTGTAAGCTGATCTCTGATGTGAGAAACTCTCATAAGATAGGATGTGACAGATTCTGAGTTTTCCATCTTCATATTACGAAGTTGATTTCTTAGGGAAAGATTTCGGCTAATGCATTTGCTTTCATATAACCTTTTGAGTGCTTCATACATTTTCTTTTCTGTCTTTAGTTAGGAAATATGAGGGATCAAGTGATCCTTTACTGAATCTGACACGATTCTCTTTGCTTTATTTTCATTCTTCTTATGCTTGGTATTTTTCTCTTCTTCATCTGGTTCTGGTACGCCCACTGTAACATGTTCTAGGAGATCATTCTCGTCTAGAATCATCTCCAACCTATGCTTCCAAGATCTGAAGTTTCTAGATCCTTCCAGACTGTCTTCTACCCTCATCTTGGTAGTCATTCTTTCTTGCAGTAGAAACCCTAGCCCTCTGGGCTATATAAATAATAGAAAAAACAAATTTCTTGGATCTGAAAAATGAACTCACTAAAAGATGCGCTGGACCGAAGCGAGTATGTTGGTACAGTCAGATTTCTGAAAATATAAAATTTACCCCCTCAAACTTGATCTGTGGATTTTTGGACTGGTGCTTCTGGTTTTTTGGTACTTTTGGTTTTCTGGTACTTCTGGTACTTTGGTACTTTTGGTTTTCTGGTACTTCTAGTACTTTGTGAAAACTAGGGTTTCACTTTTTGAGAGATCTAGCCACTGAAAAGGTGCGTTGAAGATGCCAAAGTGTTCCTTGAGGTAGGGAACAATTTTCTAGATGGTTTTGGGGATGAAATTCTTCTTCAATAAAAAGCCCTAATTTTCTTGTACGACAACAGTGATGCTTTTATTTTTCATGTGAAAGATGCTCTCTTCAGCTTAGTTCTGATCCCATGTTAACTTTTAAGCTATTATTAGGTTACCTTTAAAATTACTAGATAACAATAGCATAGATAGGATCACTGAGAGAAACACAATCACAAGATACACAATATTTATCCTGGGAAACCCTCATGGGGAAGAAAAACCACCAAAACTTCCTTAATATAGATAGCCAATACAATGCCAAGACAATGAACCAAACAACACAAAAATTCCTCTCTCAAGGATGCGACTCTCTCTCTCTTCCTTCTTCTGGCAACCAGTAACTGCAACTTCCTTCAATATGTTTGCACTCGATGAGTGAGCTAAGTGAGTGTACAAATGAGGCGTTGGCCTCTCTTATTTATACAATCTGGCAGGTGTTGAACTAAGGTGTCTTTTAACTGGCAGGGATAACTTCTCAATCTCGGTGGTTAGAACCACTTTAATTTATCTGGGGGATGACTTCTTACTTTGCATATTACAATTAGGGTTTGACCAATCCGCAAAAGGGGATTTGGTGAATTACAATGCTCGACATTATCAATACACAAAAGGGGATTGATCTAATCAATAATACATATATTTTATCTTTTACTTTATCCACAAAAGGGGATAAGAATATTCTTTGCAGTTACACAATATTTTAACACATTGTGTATGGTTCTTGTTAGTCTCTAATTTTTCTTTTGATTTAGTTTATACACCCTAATCCTAAAACCTTCCTACTTTCACTTGGTTGTCTGCTTTCATTTAATTTTAATCCTTGTTTTCATCTTGTTATGATTTGCATTTTATCTTTTTGGATAATTTCTTTAAGTCTGGAGTTTTAAGACATAGTTTTAAATGATGTGTCACTTCATATGCCTATTTGAATTTTGCAAATTCAAATATCTTCTAGTCATTAATAATGCTACTAGAATAACATTATTATCATAGTGAAAATATAATCATGCATGAATATGCACCTGCTGCCCTGATTCCATTATGATTACACAGATCGTGGACTAAGAATTTGCATGTGTCCCACAATTTACCTCAAATCATTTTATGATTCAAACCGTTACGTAATCGAGTTTTTCAGTACTTGCAACTGACTCATTTCAAATCGTTCCATTCCCAAATATCATTATTTGAACCTGTAAATTGTCGTTCTTATTTTTATGAATTATGAGCACAGGTGTTTTCTTAGAAGAACTGTTACATGTTAACAGTTGCAGGTTGTAAATTCAGAATCCGAGTAGTGCCAGTTGTAGCATTGGTTTTTATGGCGCTAAGAGGAGCGGCCATGTGGTCAGATTGGAACCTGAAGGTGCTGAGATTCTTGAATCATATCCGCAGATGGCGCAGATATTTATAGATGCTGGCTAGTTTTAATTCCTCACTACCTTCCAAGGTCATGACGAACAGGTCTCTATGGTGTTTTCCCAGAACTTCGATGGTTTCGAAGTGGAGATCGGAAAGTTGCTAATGCTAGTGACAGAACAAACAATTTCCAAAGCTTGCAGGTTGGTGGTTGGAGGAGACTGATGGTGGAAGAAAGAGCATGTAGTTATAGAGTTTGTCAATCAATTATTACTTCCAGATAAGAAAAACCTGAATTGGAGAAAGGGAGTTCCTCATAGCTGGATTAGACCAGAATGGCACACTTCTCTAATCATTATCCACAGGTATATCACTTGCGAAAGAAGATTTTCAATGATTTACATCTACCACATTAGAATGTTAATGCATCTAAATGGGGATTACCCTTTAAATTTTCCTTACTTTTTGCTCAAAAGCCTGGAAAAAATGTCAAAAAAGGTGCAGTCACACCCTGCCACTGCAAAGAGTAGTTTGTTTCATCAATTCTTAATTAAGACTCTGGTCATATCTTCTCTAAGGGAAGTACAGAAACCCTGGAGCTGGCTAATCCAATCCCTAAAACTTGATCCGTAGCCTGGAAAAAAAAAAGAGGAAAGGGTAAAATAGATACTACACTGAAATAGAGTATTCTAGTTGATGAAACCCTAGTTGAAGAAGAAATGTTTGATATCAGGGTGACAATAACTAGAAAAGGTAAGAGACCCAAACTGTATATAGAAACCGAAAAGTTTTCTAAGACGGATGTTAAAATGGAAGTGGATTCAGATGAAGACTATGATGTTAAACCCTCAGCCAAGGATCAAGCTCCATAAACTAGTAAGAGAGGTGTTGTAGCTAAAAGACAAAGAAATAAATATGTTCCTGTGCCTAAAATACCTAGGAGGAATTTGACTAGAATTACCAACAAATATAGGTTGAGGTCGAAATCTATGTTCGATCCTTCAATAAAAAAGGAATATGTCATAGTTATAGAAGATCATTCTGAGGATGTTGAAACAAAGGTCAAACAAAGGGTACACAAACCCCCATTACATAAAAAACCAACAGATAAAGGGAAGCAAACTGCCCCACTCTCTACAGGACCTGTAACAAGAGCCGTGTTGACGGGCGAAAATGAACGCTCGCGAACTGGAAGAGTGGATCCGGTCCGGGGTTGTCTAAATAACCCAAGCCACTTGGGATGATCCACCCTGATGGGTTTAGTGGCTCCATTGGCCGATCTAAGTCCTAGGAAAACAAAAGAAAACTACACTAAGGAACTAATCTAAATAAAAACAATAACTAAAGAAAACCAATCTGAAATATATATATACAGTCTACTGTCTAATAATATACAATAATAATCTTATGAAATCAAATGTTCAATTGTTAACAAAATTAAATCTTAATTACAAATGTACAATATTTACAGATTACAGATTTAAATGAAAACCTGCAAAAGTCATTTGTAAACTGTCCTATGACAGCAAAACTATTGTTTTTGATTTTTATAATTTTATGAAAAAGAAATAAAACGAAAACTATCTAAGCTGAACAATTAAAATAATAATCCTAACTATAAAAGTGAACTATGTATCTATCTAAACTACTTAAATAACACTAATAAATTAACTATTAAATAAAAAATAGCAAACTAACCTGAAGTAACATTTCAAGTTTTTCCTGTATGCAATAGTTGATTTAGCTGTTCGGAGGGAGGAAACTCGCATCAGATTATCCACAAGATTCTTGTAAACAGGAAGCAGCTATGCTCTTCAAATATAAATAACAGGACAAACAAGACATAAAAAATTACTGCAATCTTATAATTTACAAATCATCATATTTAGATAAATCTGTGTGCAAAGATTTGTACAAAATGATTCATTTAACGAAGAAGATAAACCTTTAATTCATTAAATTGAAACAAAATGATTTTTGTACTTTAAAATAAGAGAGATTAGATATGGACGACACATAATCCAAATCACATCAACCTATAATGAATTACGATAGCTAAAGTAGTCGATAATTAATTGCAAACTGATATGAAGAAAACTTGAAATAAAAGTTTGATATATTGAAAGCTAAAGCTGTTACAAGACATCAACTTTCATCCCAGTCTATATTATTATAAATCCATAGTTTGGTTCTCCCAACAGTGATGATGATGGGTCCATTACAAAAAATAACAAGTATTTAAAGACCACAGGGTAAAACATCCCTGTGGGAATTATCAAAAACAATTTACAAAAAATCTGGGAATAATTTCCCAAGTCTCTATTCCTGACTAAAACTAACAACCTATAACAAAACTATATCACAAAAGTATCTCCTAAACTGCCACAGCATATCCCATTGGTCATTGAAATTCGTATGCACCTGAAAGAGGACAAGAATAGACAAGTTTAGGTGATATTTTATTTGTAAAACTAACAAAATTATAGATTTTAAGACTAGCTATAGAATCTTGCTATTCTGTAGCTGGTCTAATTTTAAAACAGAATCGTTTAAAATCAATGAAATGCTAAAAGAAACATAATCGACCTATTAAACCAAATCTTTAATCATTAAATCAACACAAAGCAAATCGCTCATGCCAGAAGTAACCAAATCTTTATGCCAATTTGAAACAGATAGAAATCGTAATTGAATCAATCAAATGATAACAAGATATGTACGATCTGTCACATAATTTTTATTTCCATTTTGGAGCAGACATAATCGTTTTAAAAATCGAAACCAATGAAATCATTTCATGAATCAATTTCAATCGACACAAACTATATCTGATCAAACAAATCATTCATGCAATAGTTTATGTCGATTCAACACTTAACAAAATCGTTGTCGAATAAAAAATGAAACTAACAGGATCATCATTTTTTCTTAATGTAAAACTAATAGAACTACATCAAACCAATCTTCAACGCATATGCAAACGATCATGCTAATCGAGGGCATACAACATCGTTTCAGGATAAAACCATAAGAAATAAATCGAAGTAATTCAAGTCCGACATAATGCAAAATCGTATCAATCAAAACATAGCTGTGTTCGTTTTTAACAAACAAATCTTTTGTATAGATCGAATGTAATCATAATCCAAACGAGAATATTTTTTCAAAACGAAACAAACTCGTTTATTCGGAAAGAACTAAATGAAATGAAATCCAACTGATTATATTAATTCAAACGTACAGAATTGTTTCAAAGCAAACCAAACAGAATCACAAACAACTCAATCGCTTATATTAATCTGAGCACAATAAAATTGCATAACCAAATCATAGCTATATTTGAGTTTAGCAAAACAAATCTACTGTACATGATCCACAACAAAATCATTTTTGATGATCCGAATATAACAGAATCATTTTGAATCTATTAAAACGAATAGAGCTAATTGAAAACAACTCCAATTGGTTAAATTAATTCAAGAAAAATCATAAAGCAAAATCGATGTCGAAATACATACCTGGGCAGTAAGAAAACAACTCGGTCATGATAATTTTGAACTTACAAAGGACGTTGCTGCTTCGACATTCCTGAAGACAATTGAACCGGTTGTTTTTTGTTTCTTCTCGTTGGCTTGTAGCCTGTCGTTCTCCTTCGATAGCACTGTCACCCATTCCTCTAATGATTTGATCTTAGATTACAACAAGGGAACATCGGTGTAATAACGTTCAAGATAGGAATTACATTGGGTACATGGTGATTGATCAGGCTTTGTCACCACAGGCAAGGGTTTGTTCAAGTTACCAGAGGTTTCCTTGTGCAGCTTGATTCCCGGGTAGTTTGGGTCGTTTTTGAGGCACGGAGGTAAGTTAGAAACATAGTCATAGAGTTCCTTAGAGCATAGGCCATAAGAATAGGGGTATTCCTCAGTCAGGAATCATTCAATTTCAGAGTCTGAGTCCTTGCTCAACACTATTGGCTCCTGGTCAATGTTTTGCGTGGGTTTGTTCTTAGCACATATCGATATCCATCGAGCATGTTTCTTCCCCTTACTATTGACAGTAGTATCACCTCTTCCTTTCCTCCTCACAGGCTTCTTGACAGCCTTAGTATTTTCTTTAGCACATGGGTCGGCCACGGTATCGGGTAGGTCCATGTCGGGGCTATCCGAGGGTTTGACAGGGGGTAGAAAGATATGATGTGGCACAGCTGGTCCAACCAATGTTTTAGTAACCACAACCTTGTCCACTTGGACAGACTCGGGAGTGGAAAAGCCATTCCTAGATAGGAAGGCTTGCCAACAGTCACCACCAAGGCTCAAATGGTGGACGATAATAAGTTTGATCAAGCAGTGATGAAAAAGGCTGCTATCAGCGTTCTCACGCTTGAATCTTTTGGACATCTTGTAAAGACTACGCAAGAGATAATGTGGCATATTCAAAGGGTACCCTATAAAATTCATCAATAACTTAAGATGATACAGAAATACCAAGCCATAACGACCTTCGTAGGTCACAAACTGTTTAACAATCGATAAAAGATCATGCCACCTGGGTTTGAGGGTAGTGATAGGCATACCTTTATCACATGAAACAATCTTCCTTGATGTGAATAGGAGTGGCCACGAGACCTCGTCTACTTTGGAATTTTTAAACCACCTTTTTCCTGTAGCTGGTAGTCTTGTAGCTGAGCTTACGAATTCTTCATTTAGCTCGAGTTGTACGTTTTCGACCTTAGCCCTACATCCGTCGAAGGTGAGGGCGAATTGTTGGGAAATCGAAAGGTTGAAACCCTCAAACCTTTGGATAAACACCTTCCAGCCGTTATTTTCCAAATTTTTACGGGCATTGTCAAACATCAGGAGTGTTTGGCAACCATTTGGCTCTATGTGCACCACCGATGCCATAGACGGGAGCACATAGTGAGCTGGGTGAATGGGAAAGGGTTTGAACAGGGTATACGCTGGGTCGATAGCTCACAGGCTTCCTCGAAAACTAACAGAGGTAACCCGGGATAGGGGGGAGGAATTAATGCCCGAATGTGAGAGGGTGGTGGAGCTAGATCAGCCCATGCAAAATAGTCATTTCCATAAGTACAACCGACGACGCATATGGTGATTCAAATCACTATTGCATATGTTAAAAACAATTCCATTCAAACAATTAATGAAATCTATGGTAAGTCGACCCCGAAAATTTGCATAAGCATAGCGTTTGCATAGTTTTAAAATCAAAACAATGATTCGAAATCAACACCAAGGGTTTGATCATATCAAATATGTGTTGTATGAAATGATTATACCAAGGGTCTAACCACAACGTCAATGTGTTTTCATGAAACCAATGTGTCAAGGAAATTGATGAAAGACTATAGAACATCAAACCACCAATGTATTAAGGACTCAATGACAGTCATTATAATATCATCACAATCTTATAAAAAATGAAATCATATTAACAATTACGAATGCCAAATGAGCAAATATCTTGGAGTCTTGCCAACTGTGCGACTATAATTAAATTGGAAATGCAATGGACACATAGACAAGAGTAACTATAATAATGTAGTGACGATTTTAATGTGACTTTGAAATCAAAGTTTTCATGCT
This sequence comes from Picea sitchensis, assembly GCA_010110895.2. NCBI lineage: Eukaryota > Viridiplantae > Streptophyta > Pinopsida > Pinales > Pinaceae > Picea > Picea sitchensis. Next base: position 23,006 of record SNQJ01S0092704.1, on the reverse strand, counting down.
TGCAGTCGTGAAAACGAGAACAAAGGCAGGTGTGAAAATGCACGAAATAATAGTGTTGTTTTATTCAAATATTGTAATGAAAATCAAGGGTTACAAAACACTGGTGCAGGCAGCTTATAAGGATAGGATAAAAATGTGAATTGGCTGCCAACAATGGCGACACACTAGTAGAAGCAGTTATCTCTACCAAAAGAACAAATTCAGATTAGGATAACAAGAATAATTCCACAGAAATAACCAGAAAATTGTTTAAACATCATCATTAATGAAATATTCCAGCAGTGTTTAAAGGATGAAAACTGATAGCAGTCTTAAGACAAGCGAGCCATGATATTAAAGATAAAATATCCAATACTGTTGATAGGGCCACTACTTCCAGCAGGCATCCATAGCCTCGATAGGGTTGCCATTTAACCCACTCTAATATCTGTATCCTGCCAAGAAGTTCCAGATCAGAATAAAGGACATTTTAAGGTCAGAGGTTTCATATTTGCAAATTTTCATATACCCAACATTGCTTCGCTGCTAGCGGGCATGTTCAGTACCCCGACGAAGTTGTCTTGGCGTCATGCATGCATTTACCCGCTGCCAACAATTTTGTTCAGCATCCCAACAGGTTTACAAGAACTTCCCACAGCTCTTTTAATGATTTATTTTGTTTTTTAAAGATATATAGTTGAGCGGGATGACGCTGAAAATTATGATATTTTAACATATTTTTTACAGACCTCAACAGAATTTTTTAGAACTATCCTTCATTAAGATCCAGAGATGGTTAATTTGCAGAACCAACTTTCTAAGGCAGGGAGACATCTTCTGAGTCATTCCTTTAAGGAACAGGGACAACGTAAGAAGATAACAGATGATCATGACAGGATTTACTCACAGATTGAAATCAGTTAACTTCTTTCAAACAACAGTTTTCTACCAACATAGATGTAAATTTCAGAAGTATACAATTGATGTTTACACAATTTTTCAGCAGTCTTTTTAGCGAAAGATTTTTCTGTATTCCTTGTCTGAACAGTTCCAAAATTCAGGTATGTGTATTTCCAAAAACAAAACTGATAAGCGCAAAGGAAAAAAAATCAAATCCAAAACAGTAAAAGAAAAGAAAAGAAAAGAAAAATATGTACATAGTATACAAAGGGTTGTCATCAAGCGAAATATATTTTCAGAGCTTGGCCATTCACCGGGTAAGTGTCAGGCTGCCCCTCTAGATTCTGCAATCGGAAAGAGTTGGGACCTGGTTTCGCAGCAATTAAAAATGGTCCAAGCCATAAGTTCTGAAATTTCATGTGTTCTCTCTTTCCCTCATGCGGTTTGTCCCATTTCAAGACAAGATCACCTACTTCGAAGTTTCTATCAGAGGCAGAGTTAGAATCGAACCAGCTTTTGACCACTAGTTGATGCTGATCTAACTTACGTTTAGCTTGGGCTCTTACTTTTTCTAGTTTCATTAAGGCGTTAATCCGGTTTTCCAAAGGAGGACAGTCTTCTTCTTGTATTTTCTGTGATAATTGTAGTGAGGGAAGAAGAATGTGTGGTGGAAAAATTGCTTCTCTGCCATAAACGAGAAAGAGGGGAGAGTTACCTACATCAGTTTTTAGTGTTACCCTATCAACCCAAATTGCGTTTAACAGTGCATTGTGCTAGTTTTTGTGATTTTCAACTACCGTTCTCTTGATAATTTTAATCAGATTCTTATTTGTTGATTCTGCCAATCCATTGCCCTGGGGGTAGTAACTGGAAAAATACTTCAATTTAATTCCTTTTTTCTAAAGAGAACTCGCTCATCTCAAGAGACGAAAAGTAAGAAGCGTTATCGAATACTAAACAGTCAGGGATACCAAAACGAGTGATAATATTCAAATTTAAAAAGGCAATTACCTGACTAGTATTCACAGTTCTTAATGCGGCAGCTTCAGACCACCTGGTGAAATAATCTGTGACTGCTATGATAAAATTATGTTGTTGTGAGGATGGTGGATTGATTGGACCTATAATATCAAGGCCCCACTGCTGAAAAGGAGAGTCTACTAGAACAGGCTGCAAAGGAAAGGTTGGTTTCTGTAACCGCCCTGATGCTTTTTGACAAATAGCACATTTGCGACATAAGGCATGGGTGTCTCTAAAAAGTGTGGGCCAATAATAACTAGTCTCAAAACTTTGTGGGCAGTGGTGTCTCCACCAAAATTCCCACCAGCTTCTCATGCATGCAACTCCAGTAAGACTTTTTCTGCTTCGTCTTTCTCAAGACAGCGCATCAGTATGCCATCAAATTTTTGACGAAACAAAATACCATTAACCAAATGAAAGGAGGTAGACTTTAATATTAACACTCTTCTTTTAGTGGGATCCAGGTGGTGGGGGGATGACCCATGTTCAAGACATAATTTTATATCGTAATACCACGGACTGACAGAGTTTTGTGCACAACAGATTGCATTTTGATCGTGATGTCCTAGGTTTGACCTATCATTTTCTTCTTGTTGTCCTGCTGCTGAATCAGAAACTAACTTGCATAACCCTTGGACTCTCACTATCTGAGATGGGGTAATTTCTATGTCGTACTCCTACAAGGAGGTAACCCAGTTCGCCCTCTTTTCACCTAGTTCTTTCTACACTAACAGGTTCATGACAACTGGATAAGGGACAATAACTTTCGTCCTAGATTTCAAAAGATAGGACCGGAAGTGCTTGACTACTTTGAAAACAGTGTAGGCTTGCTGATCAACCGTTGGGTAATTAAGTTCAGCACCTTTGAAAACAGAGCTCATAAAGGCAATGGGTACTTCATTGTTTTCAGCATTCTTTTGAGTTAGAACTGCAGCGTAGGAGAGGTCGTAAGCGAAAGTGTAGAGCGTAAAGTCTTGTGAAAAGTCAGGACTCATGAGAGAAGGAGCGTCTATTATAGCCTTTTTTATTGCATTAAAAGCTTGATTTTCTAGGGGTCCCCAATGATATTGTGTGTCTTTCTTAATTAAATTTTGTAAAGGTCTGACCATTTCAGAGAAATTGGGGATGAATCTCCTCACGAAGTTTATCTGACCTAAGAAAGACTGCATAGATTTTTTGGATGTAGGAGGGGGAAGTTTCAAGATGAATTGAGTCCTTTCAGGGTTGATAACCATCCCCTTGCTTGACACAATAAACCCCAAGAGTTTACCTTGTTCTACTGCGAAGATAGATTTTTTAGGATTCAAGGAAATGCCGTATTTACGACATCGCTGTAGAACGGCTCTTAAATGAGCTAGATGATCGGTATTGTTTTTTGAAAATACAGTAACATCATCTAAGTAAACTATGATGGATTGATTGATTAAGCCTCAGAAAGCGATGTCCATCGCTCTCTGAAAAGTGGCACCGACCTTAATCAATCCAATGGGCATTTTTCGATAAGCGTAGGTGCCCCATGGAGTGAGAAAGGTAGTTTTAAGTTGGTCTGGAGGAGACATCAGGACTTGGTTGTATCCCGAAAAACCATCCAATAAGGATAGCCTTTCATAACCAGATACCTGTTGAAGGATTTGTTCCATGGGTGGGACAGGATAGTTATCTTTATCAGATGCTCTATTAAGGTTTTGGAAATCGACGCATAGTCGGATTTCCCCACTTTTCTTCCAAACAGGGACAAGGTTAGAAACCCATTGAGTGTGCCTAACTGGGAAAATTATCTTATCATTCAAGAGTTTATTTAATTCTTTTTTGACGGTCGGTTCAAGCTTAGGGTGCATTTTTCTTAATTTTTGTTGAAAGGGCAAGGTTTGGGGTTTCATAGGAATGACGTGTTGTATGATGTTAGGGTCGAAAGTTTTAAGGTCATCATACGTCCATGCAAAGACATCTTTAAATTATTTAAAAAATTTAACAAATGCGTCTTTTTCTTGTTCAGAACACCCCACCCCTAAATTAATGCACTGTGGATTGTCATTAGTTCCTAATTTTACTTTTTCATATGATAACGAGGAACTATTGGTTTTACAGTTGACCGATTTTTTGAATTTATCTTGAAGATCGTAAAATTTCTCTAATCTAACTACAGATTTAGGGATCGAATTTACCATGTCCGATGAAGATTCAGGAGTTCTCGGATCTAGTATTACCGTGAAATCGCGCAAATTGTCGTCGTGAGTGCATTCATCTATCACCGCACCTTGAAAAGTTTCTTCCATATGCAGGAAGCTAATAATCTGTTGATCGTCGTCAAAGACTCTCCAATTTGTGATGTTGTCGGGAATGGATGGACTGAACAACAGTTCGATGGAGAATGCATCCGGGGACAAGCCTTCTGCAGAAAAAGTTTAGAAGCTACGTTAGCTAATAGATCGGCTTCAGCATTATTCAATCTAGGAATAGAATTTATATTGAAAGCAGAAAATTTATTCATTAAATTCCATACCTCGGATTGGTAACTTTTAATATGCGGAGACAAACAATGGATAGAATCTCTTACCTATCTAACCACGATTTCGGAATCGTCAAAGACAGTCAAATTTTGAATGTTCATATCTAAAGCTTTTCTGAGGCCCTGCAATAAAGCCTCATATTCTGCTGTGTTATTAGTACATTCAAATTCTAACCTACATGTAATCAATGTTTTGTTACCTGCCGGATCAATAATGACACAGCCTGCACCAGCTCCTTATTTGGACTTTGACCCATCAAAGTAAAGAGACCAAATTTGATTTTTATCATGTGCATCAGACCATTGTGTAGAAGATGTTGGTTGTACATATGCTACAATCTCGGATTGTTGTTCTGGATTGGTGACAGCTGAAGTCTCGGCCATGAAATTGCCGAAAAAGGTATCCATCCCTTATATTTCAGGTGAATTGGCAGAAGGTGTAAATGGTTCATTGGGATCGTTTAAATCTGTGACCGTGAACTTAAGGTAGCGTTCACGATTTACCTTGATTTTGTTGGGCTTGCCATTCTCTGGAAGCCACAGGTGAGACCAATCTATCACAAAATAGCCGTGTAGCTACTCCGACCAGTCCCTTCTTAAAAACAGACCATACACTTTTGGAATATCCACAACAATAATATCAATAACTTGATGAACCTTGGGGTTAGACGATAATCTTATAAGCACATTCCTTAATTCCCCTACAACTTTAACACTGGTTCGATCAAGTTGGATGATTTTTAAAGTGGATGGTTCAACTTCAGCATCAATCTTCTGACACACGGACCATGGCATCACATTGGATGAGGCTCCTGAGTCTACCATACAATTGTGCACGTTTCTATTAAATATTTCGAAAGTTAACAAAAATGGAGGTACATTTCTGCGAGTGCTAAGGGTGGTAGTTTGTGGCTTTTTACTCGCAGTCTCTAAAGCTAGTTTATCTACATAATTTACATTATTTACAGGAAGGCTTCCTTTATCGTGAGGATCAGGATTGTTCTTAGTGGAAGTCTTCTGAGGAACTTTGTTATAAACAACCTTGTTTGAATTACCATTTTTGCTATTCTCTGCGATGTTCTGTAACATTTTTTGTAGCAGAAATGGAAATTTTAATAACTCATAAACATAAATGTTAGCCCTTAACTTTTTAAGATATTCAACTAAATCATAATCTAAGTTGGGGTTCACATGACTCTGTTTAGTCTCAGCTGGTTTAGATTGCTTTGGGGGAAAAGTCATAGTGTTTTCGAAAGAAGGTTTGTTTGTTGTCTTACTCCTAGTATTGTAGGGATGTACTGTCTCGAAGTTAGCCTGAAAGATACTATCCGAGAAGTGTCCAAAATTTTTTAGAGAAGATTATTCTTCTTGAACTGTCTCTTGTTCAATAACCTCCTCAGGAATCTCAGAGGCATCAAGTTATCCTGGGCTTCTAGAATTGTTTGAAGGGCGTATTGCAGACTTTCTAGATTTAGGCCCTCAGTAGTTGGATTAGGTCAGTTGGTGGGAAAAGGCTTCCTGAAAGGGGGTTTCTAAGGCCCTTTGCTTGAAGAATCTTCTTCAGCAGTCCTTTTCAAGTCTATAACTTGATTTGAAAGTTTTTGAATGACTTTAGTTAGGTTTTCTAAATCGGATCTTTCAGGTTGTGTTTTACTTTGAGCAGGTCTAGGGAGGATTTCGATTTTATTTTTGGAAGATGAACTAGCTTCTGTTTCATTGCTAGTAGTGTCTTTTAAACTAAGTATGTATTTTTCAATCTGGCTGGCCTCTTTGAAGGCTTCTAACAACGTGGCTTTCTTAGATCATTTAACCCAAATGGATATACTTTGATGCAAGGCTTTAGTATAGTATGCTATGATAAGATTCTCGACAGGCATGGAATCCGTAGGGATTTGGTTCTTAAGTGTTAAGAATATTTGATTAAAGTATTTAATTTTCTCTTTTGGGTTCATTGTTAAGCTAGAAATCTCCATAACTAGAACTTCTGGAGTTTTATCATCTCCGAACTTTTCCAAAAAGCAGGATTCAAACTTTTCCCAAGACACGATGGTATGAGGTTTCTAGGCAAAGTACCAAGTAGATGCATTTCCCTCGAAAGTGTAGGGGAACAACCTACAGACTACGTCTTCATGTTCGACATTGCGGAGTCTAATGGCTAACATAAACTTTTTAATGTGATCTTCTGCGATCTGTTTAGAGTCAGGGTCAAACTTGGGAAGCCACTTCTCTGGATGTTTGGGTAAGGGATGCTGAGCCCCAGGTATGGCTACTGCATCCTGGTCAAGCCAAGGTATGGAAGGATTGTTCTGGTTGGCCATTGGTGTAGGCAGTGTGGAAGGCTGAGAAGGGGAACTTCCTTTGTCGGAAGAGTCTTCTCCCGAAGAAGAAGGAGATGATGGAGGTGGTGAGGGAGGTATTCCAGATCCTCCTGCAGCAGGAGTGAGGATTGGATCTGTAGGGTTCACAGTGAGGTCAGTGCCTCCGAGTTGTTCTCTGATATTAGATAAATCTAAAGGTTGGTCCAAAGGTCGATTTGGTTGCCTTAAACGGGCTAAGGCACTATGTGTTCTTAAGAGAGATTGGTGGACAATCTCTTGTATGTCACAAACTGTAAGATTTGGGGTTGTTGGCTCAACTGTGATCCATGGATCGTTGTTTGATGTGGTTTCTATTTGAGGGGGAATGTTTTCGTTTGAATGACTTCTTGTCACTATAGATGAGCAGTTAGGTGGTGGAGGAGTCTTATGACCACCTCGTGCCATTAATAAATTTCAGGCCCTCCTTCTAGCACCATTTGTTGATCGGCAAAAATGAATGCTCGCCAACTGGAAGAGTGGATCCAGTCCAGGCTTGTCTAAATAAACCAA
>SNQJ01S0092704.1:0-15702 GCA_010110895.2 Picea sitchensis | reverse complement strand
AAGTCCTAGGAAAACAAAAGAAAACTACACTAAGGAACTAATCTAAATAAAAACAATAACTAAAGCAAACCAATCTGAAATATATATATACAGTCTGCTGTCTAATAATATACAATAATAATCCTATGAAATCAAATGTTCAATTGTTAACAGAATTAAATCTTAATAAAAAATGTACAATATTTACAAATTACAGATTTAAATGAAAACCTGCAAAAGTCATTTGTAAACTGTCCTATGACAACAAAACTATTGTTTTTGATTTTTATAATTTTATGAAAAAAAAATAAAACGAAAAATATCTAAGCTAAACAATTAAAATAATAATCCTAACTATAAAACTGAACTATGTATCTATCTAAACTACTTAAATAACACTAATAAATTAACTATTAAATAACAAATAGCAAACTGACCTGAAGTAACGTTTCAGGTTTGTCCTGTATGCAATAGTTGATTTAGTTGTTCAGAGGGAGGAAACCCGCACCAGATTCTCCACAAGCTTCTCGTAAACAGGAAGCAGTTGTGCTCTTCAAATATAAATAACAGGACAAACACGACATAAAAAATTACAACAATCTTATAATTTACAAATCATCACATTTAGATAAATATGTGTGCAAAGATTTGTACAAAATGATTCATTTAACAAAGAAGATAAACCTTTAATTCATTAAATTGAAACAAAATGATTGATATACTTTAAAATAAGAGAGATCAGATATGGACGACACATAAACCAAATCACATCAACCTGCAATGAATTACGATAGCTAAAGTAGTCGATAATTAATTTCAAACTGGTATGAAGAAAACTTGAAATAAAAGTTTGATATATTGAAAGCTAAAGCTGTTACAAGACATCAACTTTCATCCCAGTCTGTATTATTATAAATCCATAGTCTGTTTCTCCCAACAGTGATGATGATGGGTCCATTACAAAAAATAACAAGTATTTAAAGACCACAGGGTAAAACATCCCTGTGGGAATTATCAAAAACAATTTACAAAAAATCTGGGAATAATTTCCCAAGTCTCTATTCCTAACTAAAACTAACAACCTATAAACAAAACTATATCAAAAAAGTATCTCCTAAACTGCCACAGCATATCCCATTGGTCATTGAAATTCATATGCACCTGAAAGTGGACAAGAATAGACAAGTTTAGGTGATATTTTATTTGTAAAACTAAAAAAAATCTAGATTTTAAGACTAGCTACAGAATCTTGCGATTCTGTAGCTCGTCTAATTTGAAAACAGAATCGTTTAAAATCAATGAAATGCTAATAGAAACATAATCAACCTATTAAACCAAATATTTAATCATTAAATCAACACAAAGCAAATCACTCATGCCAGAAGTAACCAAATCTTTATGCCAAATTGAAACAGACAGAAATTGTAATTGAATCAATCAAATGATAACAAGATATGTATGATCTATCACATAATTTTTATTTCCATTTCGGAGCAGACATAATCGTTTTAAAAATCGAAACCAATGAAATCATTTCATGAATCAATTTCAATCGACACAAACTGTATCTGATCAAACAAATCATTCATGCAATAGTTTATGTCGACTCGGCACTTAACAAAATCGTTGTCGAATAAAAAACGAAACTAAGAGGATCATCATTTTTTCTTAATGTAAAACTAATAGAACTACATCAAACCAATCTTCAATGCATATGCAAATGATCATGCTAATAGAGGGCATACAACATCGTTTCAGGATCAAACCATAAGAAATAAATCGAAGTAATTCAAGGCCGACATAATGCAAAATCATATCAATCAAAACATAGTTGTGTTCGTTTTTAACAAACAAATCTTTTGTATAGATCGAATGTAATAATAATCCAAACGAGAATATTTATTCAAAACGAAACATACTCGTTTATTCGAATAGAACTAAATGAAAGCAAATCCAATTGATTATATTAATTCAAACGTACAGAATTGTTTCAAAGCAAACTAAACAGAATCACAAACAACTCAATCGCTTATACTAATCTGAGCACAATAAAATTGAATAACCAAATCATAGCTATATTTGAGTTTAGCAAAATGAATCTACTATACATGATCCACAACAAAATCGTTTTTGATGATCCGAATATAATAGAATCATTTTGAATCTATTAAAATGAACAGAGCTAATTGAAAACAACTCCAATCGGTTAAATTAATTCAAGAAAACTCATAAAGAAAAATCGATGTCGAAATACATACCTGGGCAGTAAGAAAACAACTCGGTCATGACAATTTTGAATTGACAAAAGGCCCTTGCTGCTTCGACATTCCTGAAGACAATTGAACTGGTGGTTTTTTGTTTCTTCTCATTGGCTTGTAGCCTATCATTCTCCTTCGACGGCACTATCACCCGTTCCTCTAACGATTTGATCTTAGATTGCAACAGGGGAACGTCGGTGTAATAACGTTCAAGCCAGGAATTACATTGGGTACATGGTGATTGATCGGGCTTTATCACCATAGGCAAGGGTTTTTTCAAGTTACCAGGGGTTTCCTTGTGCAGCTTGATTCTCGGGTAGTTTGGGTCATTTTTGAGGCACGGAGGTAAGTTAGAAACATAGTCATAGGGTTCCTTAGAGCATAGGCCATAAGAATAGGGGTATTCCTCAGTCAGGAATTGTTCAATTTCATAGTCTGAGTCCTCGCTCAGCACTATTGGCTCTTGGTCAACATTTTTCTTGGGTTTGTTCCTAGCACATCTTGATATCCATCGAGCATGTTTCTTCCTCTTAATATTGACAGTAGTATCACCTCTGCCTTTCTTCCTCACAGGCTTCTTGACAGCCTTAGTATTTTCTTTAGCACACGGGTCGGCCATGGTATCGGGTAGGTCCATGTCGGGGCTATCCAAGGGTTTGACAGCGGGTAGAAGTATATGAAGTGGCACGGCTAGTCCAACCAATGTTTCAGTAACCACAACCTTGTCCACTTGGACAGACTCAAGAGTGGCAAAGCCATTCCTAGATAGGAAGGCTTGCCAATAGTCACCACCAAGGCTCAAATGGTGGACTATAATAAGTTTGATCAAGCAGTGATGAAAAACGCTGCTATCAACCTTCTCACGCCTGAATCTTTTGGACATCTTGTAAAGACTATGCAAAAGATAATGTGGCATATTCAAATGGTAGCCTATAAAATTCATCAATAACTGAAGATGATACAGAAATACCAATCCATAACGACCTTCGCAGGTCACAAACTGTTTAACAATCGCTAAAAGATCGTGCCACCTGGGTTTGAGGGTAGTGATAGGCATACCTTTATCAAAGGAAACAATCTTCCTTGATGTGAATAGGAGCGGCCACGACACCTCGTCTACTTTGGAATTTTTAAACCACCTTTGCCCTATAGCTGGTAGTCCTGTAGCTGAGCTTACGAATTCTTCATTTAGCTCGAGTTGTACATCTCCGACCTTAGCCCTACATCCATTGAAGGTGAGGGTGAATTTTTGGGCAACTGAAAGGTTGAAACCCTTAAACCTTTGGATAAACACCAGCCAGTCGTTATTTTCCAAATATTTACAGGCATTGTCGAATAACAGGAGTGTTTGGCTACCATTTGGCTCTATGCACACCACTGGTACCATAGACGGGAGCACACAGTGAGTCGGGTGAACAGGCAAGGGTTTGAACAGGGTATACGCCAGGCCGATAGCTCACAGGCTTCCCCGAAAACTAACAGAGGTAACCCGGGATAGGGGGGATGCATTAATGCCCGAATGTGCGAGGGTGGTGGAGCTAGATCAGCCTATGCAAAACAGTCATTTCCATAAGTACAACCGACGACACATATGGTGATTCAAATCACTATTGCATATGTTAAAAGAAATGTCATTCAAACAATTAATGAAATCTATGGTAAGTCGACCCCGAAAATTTGCATAAGCATAGTGTTTGCATAGTTTTAAAATCAAAACAATGATTCGAAATCAACACCAAGGGTTTGATCATATCAAATATGTGTTGTGTGAAATGATTATACCAAGGGTCTAACCACAACATCAATGCATTTTCATGAAACCAATGTGTCAAGGAAATTGATGAAAGACTATAGAACATCAAACCACCAATGTATTAAGGACTCAATGATAGTCATTATAATATCATCACAATCTTATAAAAAATGAAATCATATTAACAATTAGGAATGCCAAATGAGTAAATATCTTGGAGTCTTGCCAACTATGTGACTATAATTAAATTGGAAATCCAATGAACACATATACAAGAGTAACCATAATAATGCAGTGACGATTTTAATATGACTTCGAAATCAAAGTTTTCACACTTGCAGACATGAAAACGAGAACAAAGGCAGGTGTGCAAATGCACGAAATAATAGTGTTGTTTTATTCGAATATTGCAATGAAAATCAAGGGTTACAAAACACTGGTGTAGGCAGCTTATAAGGATAGGATAAAAATGTGAATTGGTTTCCAACAAGCGACCACCAGATTGTCACAAGCCAAAACATCTGTTGAAGGTATAAGTAAGGTCCTTAAAATTATAGAAGTCCATCTTGTAGATTCATACCACATATCAGACATACCTGAATCCATGGATTCAGGTAGTTCAGATGAAGAGCACAATTCGGGATTGGTTTCTAGGTACTAGATTAAATTACGAGAGCCTAAGGTTGACATAAATCTGAATGAGGTTGCACCCGCAGATGATTTCCCTCAATTTAAGGTCAAGGTCAGAACTGAAAAATAAAATATTAGAGAACTCCAAAAGGTGGTGAAACAACTGAAGAAAGAGAAAGATCATGTAGAACAATGGAGTGCCAGGCAGCAATAAAAGATCCAGGGTTTTAAGAAGAAGAAAAAAGAGCAAAAGGCATTGCTCAAAGAGATCAGAGAAATAAACTTCAAACTCTATTGGCATAATGTTGTGCTCACCACAACACTCAAACAAAAGACTGCCAAGGCCACTGCTATTATCATACCTTAAAGCTTCATGGAGAATTTGTCACATTCTCAAATTTTGATGTTTAACAGCGAGCAAGGGAAAATCTACTTATTTTGGCTTGTGAAACGAAAATATTTCAAAATGAATGACTAGATCAAATCAATCCCTTTTTGTAGGATCAAATTTTTTGTGACGGAATCATTTAAGATTAAGCTGTTGAGATGTATCTATTTTTGGAATGTAAATTCTCTTTTTGAGCTAACCTCCTTAATAGATATATGCTAATCAGATCTAGTCATTAATAGCATGCTAGAAGTTAGGATCTGAGGTATTCTGGATAGTTTAAGTAGACAGATGAAAGACTCTATTCAGGTCGAAAAATTGGAGATCCAGAGGACTTGTTTTGTGAAACTCCCTGTAAGGCATTTATGTTATATTTGACACTTAATAACAAAGGCATATAGATGGTTAGACACTCTTTTCTACTCTTTTTTTATTTCTTCATGCTTGAGTTCATTATTCAAACTGCAATGCATTTGTTTCTTGATTGTTAATTAATACAGTAAAGAATTTGTTGTGGGAATTATTTTCAAGTTTTGATTTCAAGATGGTGGTATTGTTTCTTTATGATATTATGAGACAAGAATTTATGTGAAGTTGAAAAATTGAAGGCTTCATCCTCTCTTTTTCCTATTGGTCTAATCTATCTATGTGACTACCTTTTAATCAGTTAATGGGATATACTATGTTCTAATTTTGATTTTCATGTTATGTTATAACCTTGAGCCAGTTTTCAACCACCTTATTCAAAAAACCAAATCATAAAAACCTTCAAAACACTTTGCAATAAACTGATGATGCCCTAGATTTCCCTCTCACAGTCAAGTGAAACTTTAGGGACTAACATATTTTGGCGTCGTTGTCGGGGACGAAGAAAAGAAGATATCTTCCCTGATAAAATGACAATATTAGATTCAAATCTTGATGGTGAACAAGATTTTGGAGATTATTTAAGACTGTGATTATTCCCCTGGAAACTCCTCTGTGGTAATTCTGGCTCCTAAAAGAGAATTTAAAGGACCTAAAACTCCTCTAACTTCCTCATCATCTACTAAGAGACCAGTAACCAGAAAAAATCCATATCTTGAGCCTGTTGTAGCAGTTCCAGATCCTAAAAAGTTACTAAGAAAAACTAAGTTTGTTTCTAGACAATCTTCTCTCTCAAGGGGAAAATTGTCTTCAGAAAGTTTTCAAGGACAGTCCTTTGAAATCACCAAAATCCAAGCAAATGAGGAGGTGATTCCTAAAAGTGAAGTCAAACCTATTATTGAGCCTGATACAGTTTCATTCCCTTCAACTATCTCATAATTAAATCTAGATCAGTGGAAGCTACTTACTGAACTCATTAAACAGGAATATTCAAACACCTTGCCCATGACTGAAAATTTGACAGGTCACAACACATATCTTAAAAGTGAACCGGAAACACCCTCTTCATCTCTTGGATCTCTCTCCTCCGAAGATTTTAAAACACATTATTTTTCTTTTGAGAATCCTTTGTTTCTTGGCCCATCATCTGATCATAGTCCAGAAGAGAAATCCCTATCTACTAAAGATCAAGACTCAGTGACAGTACAGTTAAGTTTTCATACACAAGGGATAGTTTCACCTCCAATATCACTAATCTTGCTTACTCCCAAAACTCAAACTCCAAAGATAGAAAATATGGTTGTAGATAGAATGGATGAAATTTTTGCAGCAAGGTATGCCCCTTTGATCCTCCCACAAGTCATGTTTGCCTTTCCACCTAATGATTACATGAGATACTTTCCCAGATTTAATGGATATGGAGAAGTTACTGCTGAAGAGAATTTGAGTTCATTTTATAGTTTTGCAGACAATTTCAATGTAGAGCATGTAGATGTGTGGATGAGATTGTTTGTGCAGAGTTTAAATGGTGAAGCGAGAAAGTGGTTCAGGAGTTTAAAACCTAATTCAATTGTTGATATTGTAGCCTTATATGATGATTTTCTTAAACACTGGGGAGACAAGAAAGACTTTTTATACTACATCATTGAATTTGGTGCTTTAAAAAGGAAACAAGGTGAAACAATACCTTATTTTACCAAAAGATTCAACCATATGTATGGTAAAATTCCAGACAAGATTAAACCTTCAGAGACATCAGCTAAATTCATTTTTTCCGATGCTTTCGATGTTGAATTTTCCTTGTTGCTTAGATAAAGAAGGGATGCTACCCTCAGCCTGATGCAAGATGCTACTATCGAGGTAGAATCAAACATATTAGCAGTGGACAAATTGAAGTCTAGAAGTGATAGAGACAGAAAAAAGAAAAAAGAAGAGTTGAATTCATATTCTAATATAGCATCTGATTCTAAGATGGATGAAATGGATAAGATTCTAAAAAACCTGACATCTAAGATGGCAAGGTTAAATATGGAACAAAAACAACCCAATAGACCTGCACAGGAGGGTGGATACAGAAATCAAAATCAGTTCAGGAGGCCAAACAATGCACCTCAAATCTTACCAAGGGAAATAAAAAATCAAGATGATCAAAAGGTTTTTCCTCCTTTCCAGAATAATGTAGTAGATGAAGAGGAGGATGAAGATGATACAGAAGATGACCCTGCAGTTCATCTAAATGATTCTGAATCATCTCCTATGCATGTGACACAGCAGGATTATGAAGATGCTTTGATTTCAAACTAGTTTAAGGAAGGGGATACTGATGAGATCATCCAAAAGGAACCTAAAAGGAAGAAATACAATCTCATATCTGGTTCAAATACATCTAAAGTGGATACATCTGTTTCCACAAGGAAGGCCAATACTCCAGTTAAAACAAGAATCATCAAAGAAATTCCTAAGATTCAGGCTAATCAACCATTGAAGAAGCCTGCCAAGGTTAGTACTGCCTGATATAAAGGAACCATAAAGGAATGTTTCTTCTTTTAGTTTAGAACATGAAATCAACAAAATAAATATTTTGGTTCCTTTGTTAGAACTCATGAAAATATATCCCTTTAGAAAACATGTCCTCAAGGCTCTACAGTCTCCATCTCAAGTTACCTTTTCATATACAGTCAATCTAGAAGATGAAAACCCTGTTGTAACTATTGGACCCCACATTGAAGACATAATTGATGCCTCTCCTCCATTCTAAATTTCACTAAATGTCCATGAAAAGATATTGCATAACTGCCTAATGGATTATGGTGTCTCGCATAATGTCATGCCTAAGGTGGTGATGGAAGAATTAGGGTTGGATATTACTAGACCATACCATGATCTATATTCTTTTGACTCCAAGAAAGTCAAATACCTTGGAGTTATGAAAGATGTGGTTCTTACTCTTTCACAATTACCTATGAAAAGTGTGGTATTAGATGTTATTGTGGTTGAGATACCACCAAAATTTGGAATGCTTCTTTCAAGATCTTGGGCCAAGAAGGTAGGTGGTACTCTACAGATTGATCTTAGTTATGCAACCATACCTATTTTTGGTGGGGAACAACGAAGATTATACATAGAAGTAAGACTGGCTTATTTGGTAAGTGATCATGAAAACCCCACTAATCATCCTATATATGTTGTAGAAGATGATCTTGGTTCCTCTATTTTTCATATGAGTGATGAGATGGCAGAAGTATCAGTTAGGAAGATAACAACTGCAGTTGGAGACATTGAAGATAACTTTATTTGGAAAATGTATTTTGATGGAGCATGTTCTAGAGAAGGTTCTGGAGCTGGGATTGTCTTCATTTACCCTACTAAGGAGGTGATTCCTATGTCATATAAACTTGAATTTGACACCACCAATAACATCAGTGAGTATGAAGCCTTACTGTTAGGTTTGAAAGATGCTAAAGATATGGGTATAGATAAACTTTCTGTTTTTGGAGATTCAGAACTAATTATTCACTAGATCAAAAATATATATCAAACCAAACATCAAAGGTTGAAACAATATAGAGATGAGGTGTGGGATTATGTGGATAATTTATTTCTGTCATTCAATATTACTTTTGTGCACATAAATTTAAATCAGCAGGATGTCTCTTTGGCACTTGCAGCTAGCAATTTTAAAACTCCAATGTTCCCTAATCTGAAGTTTGAATTTGAGGTCAGACACAGACCCTCAATACCAGATAATATAAAACATTGGCATGTCTTTAAATATGATGAGGAAATTCAAATATTTTTGAAAACTATTGAAGAGTTTTCTAACATTTCAATAGATCAGGATGACGAATATGGTGAAGTAGAGGTACATGTTGTAGATATCCTTCAAGATAATGTTGTTGGGAACAAAATCACTAAACTGAAGACAAACCATCCGCCTAAAGGTTTGGTTCCATTAGAGAGGTTGTTTGATCACAATGATGTTTCTAGGAAGGCTATTATTCAGATAGAAGATATTGATGTAGTGGACTATGACATCAGTCCTGATACAAATACCAGGTTGGTCAAAATATCTAGAAAACTGTCACTGAAACAGAGAAGAGCATATGTTGAATTGATGAAGCAATATTCAGATATATTTTCCTGGTCTTATGAATATTTGAAAGTGTTTGATACATAGATCATACAACACAAAATTCCTCTAAAACCTGGGTCTAAACCTGTTAAGAAAAAGTCCAGATAATTTAATCCTCTACTGTTACCCATAATAGAAAAGGAGTTGAAAATATTATTAGAAGCCAAAATCATAGTGCTACTAAGATACTCAAAATGGGTAGCCAACCTTGTGCCTGTCAGGAAGAAGAATGGAGAGATAAGGCTATGTGTGGACTTTAGGAATTTGAAGAGGTGGTCCTTGAAAGAAAATTATCCATTACCAAAAATGGATCATATTTTACAAAGAGTTGTAGAGAAAAGAGGATCTCTATGATTGATAGGTACTCAGGGTACAATCAAATATCAGTAGTGTAAGAGGACAAAAAGAAAACAACAGTTACCACACCCTGGGGCACTTTTATGTACGAAAAGATGCCCTTTGGATTGATGAATGCAGGAGGCACATTTCAAAGGGCCATGGATATTTATTTTATTTGTGAAAAGGACAGGTTTGTGGTTATTTATCTCAATTACATCACTGTATTTTCAACATCTAATGAAGAAAATTTACAGCACTTGAAGAAAACTTTTGAGAAATGCAGAAGGTATGGCATATCACTTAATCCTAAAAAATCACACTTTTCGATGGAGGAAGGAAATATTTTAGGACATATTGTTTCCCCTGAAGGTATTAAAATAGATCTTGAAAGAGTCAAGGCTATCCAAGAAATATATATTCCGAGAAACAAGAAGTCTATTCAGTCCTTCATTGGTAAAATTAATTTTTTGAGGAGGTTTATACCTAATTTTGCAGAGATTATCAAGTACATTACTGACATGTTGAAAAAGGGTGCATAAATTAAGTGGATACCAGAAGCTAAAGAATTTTTTGAAAGAATCAAGAAGGCTCTTGTTCAGGCCCCTGTTCTCATTAGTCCAGATTACTCCAAAGGATTCATGATTTTCTCATTTGCATCAGAAAACACCATAGTTGTTGTTATTATACAAAGAAATGAGCAAGGATATGAGCAACCCATATCCTTCTTTAGAAAAACCCTCAGAGACTCTGAATTGAAGTATGATATAATGGAAAAATAGGCTTATGACCTAGTAAAGGCTCTGAAGTCCTTTAGAGTATATGTTCTTCAATCTGAGATTATAGCTTATGTCCCAAGAAGTGTAGTCAAAGAAATATTGGTTCAGCCTGACTATGGAGGAAAGAAAGGGAAATGGATAACAAAAATACTGGAGTATGATCTCACCATAAAGCCTACTCAGTTGATAAAAGGTCAAGGCATTGCCAAATTAATGACAGAATCTAATTGCAAAGCAATTGGGTTGTACCATCTTTCATACAAGACACATGATTCTTCTTTCCAGATTGAAGAAACAAATTCATAGGTAAACAACAAGTATGTTTCTTCACCATGGTACAAAGATATCGTATTTTTTCTATTGAATTTCCAATCTCACCCAGAGTTGGATAAATCAAAATTCAGATCATTGAAGTTAAGAGCAGTAAAGTATTGCATTATTGATCAGATCTTATTCTGGAAATACCCTAATGGTGTTTTGCTGAGGCGTGTTGATGAAAAAGAAGATGAACAAATTTTTCATGATCTACATCATGGTGTGTGTGGAGGCCATCACCATTGGAAAGCTACTGCCTTAAATATTCTTAGGTGTTATAGGACTAATCAGTAGGTGCGGAAACTAATAGATCTCCCTAGATCCACCTGGATCTAGAAAAAAACAGGACAGGACATGACTCTTTCCCTAAGTTATGATCATTGAATTAGCTAGTAAGGGGGAACAAGTGACATACCTTTGTATCGCTTCCTTAGGTCTCTGTTGCTCTCACTTCGCTCTGGTACTCTCATGAGGTCAAGACCAAGACAACACAAACTGACCAAAGTGAAGATAGCAAAATGTACTCAACATCAACTTATGCATATGATAAAGGAATTACACAATAAAGTAAGAGTGACTTTATGGGAAATGGACATGTCGCTTTATCATATTAATTGAAAGTAGAAGATACAACCTGATCGCCTTGATTTCGCAAGATTCCTTTCAGTGGCTCTTGGTTTCAACACACACACTTGTTCTTGAACTTGAATGAAGAAGATCTGATATTTCTTGATAGACCAACTAGAGTCTCCAAGCTTCTGTCTCAACAAGGTTCTTCACACAATTCTTTCACCAATTCTTCATTCAATCTTGCTTAACCTTTTCCATGAGAATCCTTTCAATATATAGGATAGGATGAGATGGTTACATGGATGAGAATGATCCCACCAAATGAGAGAAGCCAGTAAAATGACAACCATACGAATGCCAACTCATTCTCTAGAAGACTCCCTTCTAGAACCCTCTAGACTTCTTCTCTTTTCCAAGCTTAAAAACAAGTTCTCACCCTATGTATAGAGAAAACTGTGAGAATTTCACACCCTAGATGAAGGTGGCCTACGATAATGGGTCATTCTCACACCCTAGGCCATATGCAGCCTACAAACTCACTTTGAAAATATGTTTTTTGGAAGGAGATAAATGCCACTTTTCTTAGGAGAAAGTTCTTGTTGGGAGCCTGAGTACACTATTGTTAATACATCACCTAGATGACCAAAATCATGTGTAACATTGGGGCATGCTATTACTGGCCAATTCTATTCTCAGATATTTTTTATCAGGTTAAGGCATGTGAACCCTAGAAAGAAGAAACTTATGTCTTTGCCTTTGAAACCAATCATCACCCATGGGCCATTCCAATTGTGGGGCCTAGATTTCATCAGAGAGATCAATCCTTCATCTTCAGGACAACACAAATGGATTCTTACAGCCATTGATTACTTTACGAAGTGGATCGAAGAAATTCCGACTCGGAATGAAACAGACAAGGTAATCATGGAATTTCTTGAAGGATATATGTTTTCCAGGTTTGGTTGTCCTAAAAAACTAGTCACTGATAATGCACAAGCCTTTAAATCCAGTTCCATTATTGAATTCTATAATAAGTATAGTATCAAATTGATCCACTCTACTCCCTATTACCCCCAAGGGAATGGGTTAGTAGAGTCCTCCAATAAAACTCTGATAAGGATTATCAAAAAACTACTGGCAGAAAATAAAAAATCATGGGATTCCAAGTTAAAGTTTGCCATTTGGGCAGATCGTATCAGTAGCAATAAGTCTATTGGGAATTCTCCTTTCCAGATGGTATATGGTACATAAGCTATTCTTATAACTCAATTAGGCCTACCAGTTTTAAATTTCTTGCAAGAAGAGTTAGAAGAACCTAATGATCTACAAAGGATAATTTTTCAAATGATTAAGGTTCAGCAGGTCAGAAAATAGATGAATAAGAAAGTTGTTGCTCACCAGAGAAAAGTCAAAGCCACATTTGACAAAGGAACTAAGAAATATATATTTAATGAAGGGGATTTGGTGTTAAGATGGGATTCCATGAGAGAGGATAAAGAAAAACATGGTAAGTTCGATAACCTATGGTATGGTCCCTTCCAAGATAGCCAAGGTAATGGACAATAACACTTTTCTCCTGCATAATTTGGATGACACATAAACTTCTAGAGGCCCAGTGAATGGGAGGTTCTTGAAACACTATTTTCTCTAAAGACCGATCAAGTTTTCAGTTTGTACAGTAGGTTTACTTTCAATAAAGACTCCATATACCCAATGGACTTTTTTTTACAGTTATGTTGTGAATAAAGACTGACAGATGCAGGGAGATCAGTGAATCTGAAATAAAGGAAAAGGCATTGGTATGTAGTTCTTGGAGTTTATTATCAAAAATCCATCCCCAGAAGGAGCCAGTGTTAGTCTCTAATTTTTATTTTGATTTAGTGAGACACCCTAATCCTAAACCCTTCCTACCTACACTTCATTGTCTGCTTTCATTTGATTTTAATCCTTGTTTTTAGCTTGTTATGATTTTCATTTTAACTTTTTGGATAATTTCTTTAAATATGGAGTTTTAAGACATAGTTTTAAATGATGTGTCACTTCATATGCCTATTTGAATTTCACAAATTTGTTACACATAAAAAATACTCACGTTGATAGTGTCGCAAGTGTCGTCATTACAAAGGTTGCAAGTGTCGCAAGTGTTAAAGAAATCATACTTCCATGATGCCTATGTCGTGCCTTTAATGACATGAGAAGGACACTTGAAACACCTCAAACATTTGATTTGGAAGAGGATAAATGAGTCACCAGGATTACAAACCTTTTTCCATCTGAAAGCACCTCAAAAACTGAGTATTTGGAGGGGAGCGCTCCCCTATACCTCTTTTGGGAGTGCTGACACTCCCCCTTACACTGTCTGGGAGTGCTATAAAGATTCCTTGGCCCTTATGGAGGAGCGCTATTGATTTTAAGAGTGTTGGCACCCCCCTTAATCCTACTAGGGAGCGTTATAGCTCTATGATGGCCCTTTTGAGGGAGCGCTACCTATTTTAGGCAGCAGTTGAGTTGTTGAGATGAATGGGGGAAGGATCATTTCATTCTTAGAAGGCAGTTGAGCTCCAATCCCTAGTATAGCCATGATCTTAGAGTAGATCCTCAACCGAAGGAGGAAAATACTCACCTTCCCCAAGGATATCTCAAGTTGTTGAGCCTCTCCAAGCCTATATAAGCAAGCTTTCTAATGGTGAAAAGAGAAAGGAAAAAGGGAGAATCACACCAAACTTACAATCTTATAAGTGGTGCTAGAACAGAGATGTTTTGGAAGCAAGAGACCTATGATCTCATAGGGAGAAATCAGTGAAGCTATCATCATTCAGATCGTGGATATTTTGAGCAAGGGGTAGACAAGGAGGACTTGATGAAACTATTGCAATCCATTTATGGCTGTAAGCAATGTTTTGTCCTCATTAATATAATTTTCTTGGCATGTTTATTTCTAATTTGTGTTCAATCTCACATGAATTAGTCTCTTTAGTAGATAGACCTATTTCGTATTAATCTTGATAGAGTAGGAAGTGGTCGTACTTTGTTTGTCTACAGGGCTTATCGAAGAGCAAAAGATTGGAGCTCAACAAGGAGCGTGCAAGGACAAACACCGGTAAAAGGTACTTCTTTTCTCCTTCCTCCTCACACACTAGTCCACCTAGATATAAAAGGAAGTCAATGACCATGATAAGAACTTTCTGTCTTAGAGTTAAGAGTCTACCTCTTTGAGGATATCTACCTGTCCGTAGGGAGATTTTCCTTCAACAGAAACTGACGACTCCACTGGGGAGCTTGAAGCGAAACTTTTATTTTTGATTATTCCTCATAAGACCTTGTATTACCATTTGGTTGTTTTCTGACCTTGTTCACCCCTTCATATCTGATTTCACTTGTTGATTGACTCTTTACCCCATCACACTCAGCCTGATTGTCAAAATTTGACTGAATTTTGGGTTTTTTGGACTTTTTTCTGAGCTTTAGGACTCCAGTGCTCCCCTGCCTTGTTGGCATAGCACCAGTGCTCCCTTAATCTGCTAGACTGAGCTTTATAATGATCTGGTGTCACTTATACTATAGCGCCAACCCTTTTTGCCCAAAATCTCTTCAAAAATTGCATTTTTTGGAGGTCCAGACCCTGTTTTTTCACTTGCTGGGCTGCTTTGTGATTCAATGATTCTTCCTTTGACCTTTGAAATGCTTCCTCTTGAGAATTAAACACCTTGTTGTTCATATTTTATGCCCTTCTTCATTATTTTTGAGTTTTTGTTGTTAAGAGCTTGAAATCAGTCCGTTGTTTTCTCCTCTCCTATCTGACTGAGTGGGAACTCCAGTGAAGGACATATGAAGTCTATAACTCTTCTCATTTGGTTATTTGAGGTCATGTAATCCAATCTCTTTCTCCTTTTTTTTGCATTTTTTGTTTTCTTTCTCTTGTTTGATTGCAAAAGGGTGTGTTGTTTGTGCGAAATCTCTGTTTTCTTGTCCGAATCTCCTTGATCTAAAAGGGTAGTTGGAAGGACAAGTTTTTCATTGAATTGATCATCGTTCGCATGAAAATGACAAAAGTACATCTTAATGATTAGTTTGCATATTAGTTTGCATTTCTGAAATGTTGTAGCATCATATTGGATTTGATTGAGAACAAAATTGATTAAGGGCATTCCTTATCAAGTGTTTGATAGTGAAAACGACTCTTCCTCTTTCCCTTA
>SNQJ01S0092703.1:32311-53213 GCA_010110895.2 Picea sitchensis | reverse complement strand
GATATGTGCTCACATCTAACTGGTTATAAATGACAACAATGGGTAATGAATAAATGTTGAATGCTAATTGATGAGTTTTAGTGCAAGAAGGAAGTTTTGGGAAAAAGAGCCCCACACTCATCCACCCCCCCTCTAAGTGTGGTAGGTGTGTCTAACAACATCAACTATGCATCAACACATGTACCAAACCATGTATAAACTATGCACCAAAACTTTTACCAAACTATGCATCAACAATGCACCAACACCTGTACCAAACCGTGCATCAACCATGCACCAAAACCTGTACCAAATTGTGCATCAACAATAAACCAATACTTGAACCATATCATGTATCAACCATGTACCACATCATGAATGAAACTTGTACCAAGCCTATACCACACCAAGTACATAAACCATGTATCGTATCATAGGATATCATCAATGAAGTTCCTCAAACATAAGCAAGATATCCTCATTACCAAAATATCAATATAACCAAGATGTGCTACTAATCAATGTACCATAACATCTCCAATGTGTACCTCAAGATGTACCAAGAGCATTCCTCACACCATGCACCAAAGATTTGCCTCAATAGGGTACCTAAGTATGTAACAATATCACCAACATGTGCCTCTAACCATGCACCTTATCATCAACTATATACCTCGAACAACATGACAATCATCCAACCAAGTACCAATATCATAAATATATGTATCTCATACATATGCTACCATATATCAAGTGTGTATCTCAACCATGTACCAACATCACCATGCCATATACCAAACTAGATATCAATATAGCCAAGAATCTACTTCTAAACAGGTATCATGTCATGACCAAAGTGTACCATATCACATACCATCACCACCATGCATTAAGCATTTACCATACCATAACCAAGCATACAAATTATTCACATAAGAATACCTATAACCTATAGTTGACATGATGTACTATAATATTGACCTGTAACTCTTCCACAACCTTCAACAACCTAGTACCAACATTTGTACAAAACTTTCCTTATCCTCGTGGGACTAAGAATCGTTGTCATGTGGGGCCTCACATGACATGCCCTATGCAACCCACAAGTGTGCCTCATCTGGAACCCTCTAGATGACTCACAAGGGCCTTCTAAATTAGGGTTATAGAAAAACTCTTTCTCTTTGCAACTCCAAAACTTTCTCTCTTCTTTCACACTTTCTATGTTCCCTCATACTCAACCTTAGATTCTCCAATATACAAAAATATTCTCATAACATAGATATTAAATCAATGTGTGTGTGTACTTATGAGAGACTCCTTGAGGTGTATTTATACTTTTGTTGGGTAATCTCTTTCCTTAATATTAGATGCTTCTTGAATTTCTTTTTGCAACCACTTTTCCCATTCATTAAATACTTATAACCAACTAGGGTCTTCTTGAACATTCTTTGGGGATTCTAAATTCATGATGGAATATCTCCCTAACCGTGAGGGGTTCACATGACATTCCACCTATCACCATAAACACCATGATGAGGACTATCCATATATAAGTGTGTTACTTTCATTTTCACTATCCTTCATGTCCTTATTCCTCAAATAACTTTGGGCTTCATGACCACACCTAGGACAATTTGTGTAGACTTGATCAAATTCACCCAACACATCTATTTACATCAACCACCCTTTTTGAAATCAATGACAACTAACTCACCATAAATCGTGATCACAACTCTGGGGTATCTCGAACACTCCAAAGGTTGACATCAATGACAATCCATTTTTCCAAACCAACTATCCAAGAATCTCCCTCTTTGGAATTGATAGAAACACCAACATTTATGGAAACACTCATGATCCAATACTCAAGCTCCCCCTATGACCATTTATCCTCATCAATGTTTCTCTCTCTCACCCTTTGAAATCAATGGAAAAGGGTATCTCTCCTTTGGAATGCTCATTCTATGTTCATGCAACGTTTCTTTCATATGTTCATGTCCTCATGTTTCTTTCCAAGTTCCTCTTTTATTTTGAGAGAAAAGAGTGACTCCCCATAAAATTAGAACTTCTCTGAAGAATCCTTCTTTGATTCCATGTTCTTGACTCTTTCTCTTCTGATCTCTCTCTTTATCCCCCTTTGACATCATGGGAAAAAGGATATCTCCCCCTATCAATATGTCTCCCCCTATCTACATGCTATTCATATTCCTTTTTTTATATCTTTCTCTAATTATTTCTCTTCCTTTGACTTCTCTCCAAGATGTAAAGAAGTAATGCACTTCCTTTGTATGTTTTGTTTCCTCTCTTCCATTTTTGCTTATTCTCCATTGGTTCTTCCTCTTGTAACTCTTTGACATATATAAAAATCATTCAAAATTTCTTGACTTTAAATCTTCATGTCTTGTCATTTTCAGTATTTACACATTAATGATCATATTGTTCAACAATGTATCATTGATGATCTATCTTCTACTGAATTTTTCTCTTTCCTTGTTCTATTATGCCTTTCACTCATTGTCTTATTATGACCAAATTATTACACTTGTCCAATGATTCCACTAATTCCAATTGTAAATATTCTCTATCATATGTCTATCTAGACCTTCCAATGATCTCATAAATCCATCTATATCCATATTTTATAAGCTATCCATAACTCTACTACTCAAGTATCCACAATATTGACCCATCTGTCACTATATTATCATGAATACCTCTCTTTTGCAATCGATAATCACATATTCAGGTTTCTTAGAATGAATCAAATATGTACACTGATCTGTAATACATCCTTGAACCTCTAATGAATATATCCCTTCCTGGAAAGTGTGTCAATGATATTCCTTTAAATATTTCTTGTCAATCGATTAATCTATCATTGTGTACTTCTACTATATGACTACTCTGAATCTGTCTCTGCAAACACTTCAAACTGCTCAATGGATGGTTCTCTGATCTATAGTAGCTACTGCACCGACTCCCCCTGTTCAATATTCATATTTACTAGAAGTATCCAAGATTAATGGTTCATAACAATGTAAGAAACTTCCCTAATACAGAGTAATATTCCTCTTTGTTTGCAGACTCGTCATCTCTCTAAGCTCTAACTTTTTCCTTTTTTCCTCTAGATTTATTATTATCTTGCACTACAATCCCTAAGATTACAATATATAGGGTCTATATTTTATTCACCTTCACTTGTTTTCTTCCTCGTATTACTACAAATCATGTGATCTCTAGGACCTATTATTTATTCGCCTTCTCTTATTGTCTTTAATTTCTTATTGAAACCTTCTTGTATATGACATTTTTCTTTTTTCCTGTAGATTTGTCATGATATCATATTATTGCCAATCCAGAGAGTAAGACTTTTGGGTGTCCTTCATTCATCTATTCTTCCTTTAACTGTTCTTTTTTTCTTTTCCAAATCTTATTATATATAATATCAATTTTATCTTTCATAGTGTTGGGTTATTATATTCCTTCCAGTGGAAGTCTAGTCGAGGTGAATCGACTGATGGTCGAAGTCAAGGTGGATTGGAAACAAATCAAAGGTTGAGGTTAGTCGGCCAAATAAATTCAAAGTCTAATCTCGAGGAATTTCGACATGGTAAAGGCATTGAAAAAAATTTGAAGAGGTCAACCAACAAGAGGTTGATAGGTGGGTGTGTAGTGACCAACATAATACTGAATGAAGGTCGACTGGTAATACAACTTGGAGTAGACTGTAACAAAATCATGAGATTCATGGGACTTGTAGCCAATGATATGCATGGATCGTTAATCATTTTTGGGTGCCAAGTATTTAGGGGTTTGCCTATTGTAAAGCCTATAAATAGGCATGGTGTAAAGTCATAAAGGCTAGTGTCAATATTGTGTAAATATTGGGTTTTTGGTCATGCATATGTAAGTTGGATTGGAAACAAGGTTGTTCTTGTGAAAGAAAGATGCAGTATTCCAGATATATGAATAATATGCATAAAATATATATCTTAGCTAGAAATGGAAGAACAATAATGATATAAACAAAACAATACCAGAATAATACCATAATAACACCAGAAAGAGCACCTTGATTAGTGATAGCAATGTTCACTTACCTCTTCAAGGGGGAAACCTCCAATAGAGAAGAGCTCTATTAAAATAATATTCAAGACAAAACTTATCATACTCTCTACTTCTATTTATACTAAATATGTATATCCAAAAGAACAATCTAGAGGAAGATCCTTCTAGAAGAAGAATCTTCTATTATGTCTTCTTACATTTGAATTGTTCTTCCTTATTGATAGGCCTTAACATATCCTCCCCCTTAGAAAAAACCTCGTCCTCAAGGCTTGATATGAGGAAATTGTTGCAGAATGGTAGCTGGTTGCCAAGTGGCATCTATTGGATTTATATATTTCCAATGGACTAACACTTGATGGTGAGTTGACATTGATGACACTCATGCTAGTAAAAAAATTATTGTAGCTTAAACCATATCGATCCTTCTTCATACAACTTGAGAAGGTTGGTTTGTGTTTGGAAGTTAGTTCCAAACACCTTATTTAAGAAGGAGACATGAAAAAAAGGATGGATCTTAGAATAATTAGGAAAATCTAACTGATAGGACACCTATCCCACACGCTTTAGAATGGTATAAGGACCACAAAATTTGGGCGCCAGTTTCTGAAAATGGTCATCCTTGAGGGAAGTTTTCTTATAAGGTTGCAGTTGAAGAAACACCCAGTCTCCTTCAAAAAATTGACGCTCATAGAAACCTTGATCTGCATGTTGCTTCATGCAATTCTGGGCCATGACCAAATTATCTTTAAGGGTACGAAGAATATCCTCTCGAACTATAAGCATTTGGTGAATCCCGTGGACATTCAAGACACCTAGAAGGTATGAGATAAATGAAGGTGGATTTTTTCCAGATACTTCTTCAAAAAAAGTCATAAGGGTAGATGTGTGGTAAGAAGTGGTGTACCACCATTGAACTATTGGTAACCATTGAGCCCACTAATTTTTCCTTTCCAATGCAAAACAACTAAAATATGTTTCCAAACACTTTTTCACAACTTTAGTTTGACCATGAGCCTGGGGATGATAAGTTGTGCTGAGATGCAATTGGGTGCCCTATAGCCTTAACAATTCTTGCCAAAAACTGTTGGTGAAATTGGGGTATCGATCAGAAAAAATAGAATGAGGCATGTCATGAAGCTTGAAGACATGATCCATGAAAACTTGAGCCATAGTGGAGGCTATAAATGGGTGTTGAAGAGAACATAAATTATAATACTTGGAAAGAACATCAACGACCACCATGATGATTGATTCATTTCTTGATTTAGGTAAGCCCACAATAAAATCCATAGAGAGAGCCCTCCAAATAGTAGGTGGCATCAGAAGAAGTTGTACTGTGCCAGGAGCTTTGATTGTTTCTCCCTTATTTCATTGGAAAACATCACATTATTCCATACAATTGTGAACATGTTTTTTCATACCATCCCAGAAAAAATAATGTTTGACCTAGTCATAGGTTTTGGTAAACCCTCAGTGCCCAGCCATGGGTGTAGCATGAAGCTCAAAAAGTATCGTGTATTTAAGTTGTGACTTATTACTTAAATACAAATGGCCTTTGTAGAGAATCTAATCATTGTGCCATGAGTACCCTGGGGAAACTAGAGAATTGGATTGCAATTTTTGGATTAGATGAAACATTTTGGGATTGTTTAGCCATCCCTCATGGACAACTTGGAGGCAATATAGTACAATAAAGGAGAGGGAAAAAAGGGACCCCTCATCTTCATACTTTGTTCAAAGTGCATAAGCAACCACATTGTCTTTCCCTTTCTTGTAAATTATCTCATAATCATATCCAAAGAGATTAGTCACCCATTTTTTTTGCTCCGGGGAGGAAGGGCATTATTCTAGAAAATACTTGAGACTTTGATGATCTGCATTAATTTGGAAACATTTCCCCAATAGATAAGGGCACCAAAGATCCACTGCATGAAGAATACCCAACATTTCCTTTTTATAGATTTATTTTCCAAAATGTCTCTCTGAAATTCGTTTGTTGGTAAAGGCCAAAGGCCGACCATCATGCATGAGGAGTGCTCCAATTCCTCTCCCGGAAGCATTACATTCCAGGAAAAAGGTCTTTTTGAAATCAGGAAGGGCTAGGACTGGAGTAGTTCACATGGTCACCTTCAAGGTTTGAAAGGTCTGATCAATTGCGGGAGTCTAAGTGAAATAATTCTTTTTAAGGAGAGTAGTGAGAGGTGCTGCAATATTTCCATAATTATTAAAAAACTTGTGATAATATCCTGTTAAACCAATAAATCCACACAAGATTTTGACAGTGTTTTGGCGAGGCTAATCCTCCATAGATTCAATTTTTTTAAGATCCACACTAACACTTTACTTTCCAACAATATGACCCAAGTACTCAACTTTTGAGGCTCCAAAAGAACAATTATATTTTTTGGGGAAAAGTTGGTGCTAAGAGAGTATATGTAGAACTTGATCCATGTGATCAATATGGGTTGTCTAGGTTTTACTATAGATGAGGATATCATCAAAGAAAACTAAGATAGAATGATGGAGAAAAAAATGAAAGACATGATTCATGAGGCTTTAGAAAGTGGAGGGAGCATTACACAAGCCAATGGGCATGACCAAAAACTCATAGTGACCCTCATGAGTTCAAAATGAAGTATTAGAAATATTTTCCTCGTTCATACATATATAGTGGTAGCAAGAATGAAGATCAAGTTTAGTAACTAACTGGGCACCAATCAATTCATCCAAGAGGTCATCAATGATAGGAATGGGAAATTCGTCTTTGATGGTGAGTTTTTTTAGGGTGCGGAAGTAAGGAAACATGCGCCAAGATACTTCTTTCTTAAGGACCATGACCATCGGAGAAGAGTAGGGGATCATACTAGGGTGGATAATACCTACGGTGAGAAATTCTTGAACAATTTTCTCAATTCCATTTTTCTGGGAAAAGGGATGAAGATAGGGATGAACATTGGGAGGAAGATTGTCAGGGAAAAGGGGAATGGAATGATGATGAACACTGTGGGAAGGAGGAATTCCCTGGGGACTGGAAAAAAAATCTTTATGTTTGGAGATGATGGATTGGAGGTCTTGTGGCATAGATGGTGTGTAAGTGGCTTGAATTTCATGGAGTTGTGCAATAATTCTAGAATGACCTTTTTTTTTAGGAGATTTTCCATGTGATGGGAACTGATGATCTCTAGGGCACCGAAGGTGATGACTTCAAACTTATATTGTTGGCCCTCCTGGTTGAATTGCATGGTCAATTCCTTAAAACCCATGAGAATGGCACCTATAGTCCTTAGCCATTCTTCACCCAACACTATGTCACAACCGCCCATGTCGATAAAAAACATATGATATTTCAAGTGGTACTGACCAATTTGGAGACACACATTTTCACAATTCCCCCAACATTTCCTGGACCCACTATTGGCAATCATGATTTAAAAATTATTGATGGAAGGAATATAGAAATTAGTTTCTTGGGAAATTCAATGATGAATAAAATTATGGGTGCTTGCACTGTCAATAAGGATGTTGACCTTCTTATTCTTAATGTAATCAATTATCTTAAGAGTTTCAGAAGTAGAGATCCTAGTGACATAATTCAGGGAAATGATCAGTTTGACTTTGGGAGGGTCGGAGAGTCAGGTCATGTCAGTGGGTTCAGGTGAATTGGCCACAAGGGGGGCCTCGACATCATCTTCCAAAACATCCTTGGAGATGGACATAAAAAACTTTTGTTCCTTACACTTATGCACCAGAAAATATTTGTCATAACAATTATAACAAAGTCCTTTGAGTTGGCGTTCAACCATTTATGTCCTTGTCAATTTCTTGATATTTAGTGGAGTAGAAGGACGAGTGGGATTGATTGATTTAGGGTGAGGAATAAAGGAGGGTTTTCAGATTTGAGAAGGGACAACCTATTTTTCTTCCTTAGCTCTTTTAGTATATTCCACCCAAATATGAGGCTGAGGCATGAGGACATGGGAACAAATATCATCCTTGAGGCCATTGATAAAACATTCTCGGAAAAAAAACATTAGAAATTCCCTCCGTATGGAAATCCAATCGCTCAAAAGAAGGTATAAAGTCTTCCACTGTGCCATATCATTTCAACTTTGTCAAATGAATTAAATGATTGGTGTTAGTTTCAAAATGTTCATAAAGATTTGCCACAAATTGTGTCCAAGCCACATACCCTTGGTGGGAATTTTTTCTCCATTGCCACCATTTCCAACACTCTTGATCTAGATGGAGAACACCATACCAGATTTTGGCCAAATCATCTATAATGGAATTCAAAGAGAAATCATGTTCCATTTGAGTTACTCCTCCAGTGGGATCTGAGCCATCATATGTGTTTGCATATACATGTGGAAGGCATAGGTCACGTTGAAAGTGACGGGGATGAAAATTCTAGGAATTGGAGAAAGTTTCACCTTCAAAGTGAAAAGGTGGGTCATAAGAGGGAAGATCTGCAGAGATATTTAGCTTGGTGCATATCATTGTAGTGAAAGATTCAAGATGGGTAGAGAAGGATGCAAGTTGGGTAGCTAGGTCCTGTTTTATGGTTTCCATTTTGGCGTCAATGGAGGAATGCATGTTTTTATTGATGGTGGAAAAATTGGCATTGAGCTACCTCACTTCTTGTTGGGTGTCTATGAAATTAGAGGACAAGGTATTGAAGCGAGCTTCCAAGTATTGGCTATGGGTGTGGGACATGATGAAGAGGGAAAATGAAAAGGGGAGTGTCATACCACACATAAAATGGTTTATCATTGAAGTGTATCATGATGATCAGTAAAATGACAGGAATCCAATCAGATAAGGCACAAATAAGGGTTTTGGAAGGGGGTCAGGTCCACTGGAAAAAAACAAT
This sequence comes from Picea sitchensis, assembly GCA_010110895.2. Classification (NCBI taxonomy): domain Eukaryota; kingdom Viridiplantae; phylum Streptophyta; class Pinopsida; order Pinales; family Pinaceae; genus Picea; species Picea sitchensis. Next base: position 44,296 of record SNQJ01S0092703.1, on the reverse strand, counting down.
TTGATGAAAAATGATAAGTATGAATGCGATAAGGGTGAAGAGAGGAATCCAATGGGATAGGGCTCAAATAATGGTGCCAACAGGATCCATACTTTTTTTTTTACTACTTGCAGATTTATACTCCGATATGAAGAATACTGCAGTGTTGAAATGCCCAAATTCTTAACAGGAAGAAATGTGTAGTAATTTCAAAACCTGAATGCAGGAGGCACATTTGTGTGGAAATAGATCTTGTTTGTTCTATTTTTGTTTCAATCCCAAGAGTTGGGGTATGCAGAGTGTCTACAGACAAGTTTTTTCCAAGTGTTATAGATCTTTGATATATGTGTGGGATCAAACAGTAGTACTCGGCTGAATATCTCAGGGAACCAACTAAGGAGGCTAGATTATGCCTTTAGTCGTACTACATGACTACCCATGTAATATAGATTATCTTCCAGAGTGTTTTTCTCAGTGTCACTATGGAAATCAGGTGGTCAATTGGTTTATCTATGGAGGGCTTCAGGATATCTAGGCTGATCCATATATAGGTTTTGTTCGATGCGATACCACTCAAAGGGGTACTAACATGGGTTACAAGGTTGTCTAAAAGATGTGCGCTTAAGTAACACTTGTATTTCCTATGTGTATGACTCCCCGACTGCGATTTTATGCACGTAACGACATATATTTGTAGCTTTAAGACATTGGAATATCTGTGTTTATGGTTTCATCTCTGATATATTTTTGTTAAATTATTGGATATCTACGATATCTCTGTGCATTTCTTTATTATATCTCCACTCTCATTTCATGCCGAAAATAATCTAGATTAGTGGTATCATAGTAGGTTTCTCTTGATCATTTTCAGTGCATGTCCCCAATGAGGTATGAGTATAGCAAGTTGGGTCTCAAGATTGTCTCTCTTGAGGAAAATCGCTCTCACACACCCAAGAAACCCTCACTGGTGGAAGAAAAGAAAAATTACGGAGCAAAAGATTCTATTAACTTGTTTCTTGAGCAAGCTCTCACAAGACAGAGGGACGAAATGATGGAGACTTTTTCCCACATCCTTCAACGTCTACCAATAGAAATAGGCACATCTTCACCAAGAGGCCACTTTGGAGGCACCTTGACTTTCAAGGTACAATTTAATTTTTATATTCCAATATTTCAAGGACAAATAGATGCAAAATCCCTAGACAAATGGTTAAATCTGCTAGAAGGTTATTTTTCTGTTCACAATTTTTCTAACAGGGAAAAGATCACCTTCGCACTCCTTAAATCTCTCCCCCATGTCAAGCATTGGTGGGAATTTTACTGGGAGAAAACCTCCACAAAGGAGTCTGGAATATATGGGGTCGAGCCCACTTGGGATTTTTTTGTGGATGCGGTAAAAGAATAGTATTACCCTGTTGGAAACTATGAGGACCAATACATAAGATGGACCACACTATGGCAAGAGAGGGGCAAGAAGTTCCAGAGTTCACCAATACCTTCCATACCTTGCGCACCAAGCCGGGTATCAAGGACTTTGAACAACATTTGGTTCTAAAACACCGCGGGGATCTACACGGATACATCCAAACTGAAATGGATTTTTTAGACATCTCATTGGTCGGTTCTTCTTATCGATATGTTGTTAAAATCAAGAAGAAATTTAAGCACAAGAAAAAACGGGAGTTCAGGTCGTCAAATCCGCAACAGCCAAAGTATGAGAAAGACGACCCTAAAAAATAGTCTCTTGAAAACCAGTCCAAGCCACAGGAAAATAAGGGTGATGGGAGGACAAAGAAGGACACCGAAAAATGGTGTGATTTCCACAAAATCCCCTAGCACAACACCCATGAATGTCTCTCAAAACAGTCATTGGTGGATGCAATCAAAGACAAGGAGAAGAACCCTGATTTAGAATTTAATTATGAAAATATTGGTGAAAGGCATAACATCGATGCAGACCCCATTGGTATTGTCACAACTGCAACAATTCAGTCAGAAGAACCAATAGATCCTGAAGAGGGGGGGCATCTTTTTCATTCACAACTGTGGGTGAAGGGGACCCCGCTGAATTTTATTGTTGATAGTGGAAGTTGGAATAACCTCATCTCAGCAGAGGTCATCAAATACTTGGGATTGTTGACAACACCACACCCGTAGCCATACAACATTGGGTGGCTTCGCTAAGGACAAGATCTTCATGTCAACCAACAGTGTTGATTGTCATACAACATCCAGCCCTTCAAGGATGAGGTATTATGTGATGTTGCCCCACTGGATGTCTGTGATGTTCTCTTGGGCCAACCATATATGTGGAAGCACCATGATATTTATGAGTATTGACCTCGTAGTGTCATTATTACTTTGGAGGGTCATATCTACAGAATACCAGAAGTAATTCTGACTATTGTCCCACCTAAAAAGTGTTGCAAGGTAGTATCTCATACCACAAAATTTATCTTTTTCACAATCTGTTCAAAAGGTGAACAAAAGGATACTGCAACCACTACAACATCGGCCCAAGAACCTGTTGATGGGTGAAATTGAATGCTCGCCAACTGGAAGAGTGGATCCAGTCCAAGGTTGTCTAAATAACCCAAGCCGTTTGGGATGATCCACCCTGATAGGTTTAGCGGCTCCGTTGGCCAATCTAAGTCCTAGGAAAACAAAAGAAAACTACACTAAGCAACTAATCTAAATGAAAACAACAATTAAAGCAAACTATAAACAAATCTGAAATATATATATAACGCCTACTGTCTAATAATATACAACAATAATTATATGTAATCAAATGTTCAATTATCAACAGAATTAGATATAAATACAAATGTACAATATTTACAGATTACATATTTAGATGAAAACCTACAAAAATCATTTGTAAACTGTCCTAATATAGAAAAGCTATTATTTTTTGATTTTTATAATTTTATTAGAAAGAAATTAAATAAAAACTATATAAGCTAAACAAATAAAATAATAACTCTAACTATAAATATGAACTATATATATCTATCTAAACTACTTAAATAACACTAATAAATTAACTATTAAATAACAAATAACAATCAGACTTGAAGTAACGCTTCAGGTTTGTCCTGTATGCAATAGTTGATTAAGTTGTTCGGTGGGAGGAAACCCACACCAAATTCTCCACAAGCTTCTCGTAAACAGGAAGCAGTCGTGCTCTTCAAATATAAATGACAGGACAAGCAAGACATAAACAATTACAACAATCTTATAATTTACAAATCATCACATTGAGATAAATCTGTGTGCAAAGATTTGTACAAAATGATTCATTTAACGAGGAAGATAAAACTTTAATTCATTAATTTTGAAACAAAGTGACTGTTGTACTTTAAAATAAGAGAGATCAGATATGGACAACACATAAACCAGATCACATTAACCTGCAATAAATTACAATAGCTAAAGTAGTTGATAATTAATTGCAAACTGATATGAAGAAAACTTGAAATAAAAGTTTGATATATTGAAAGCTAAAGCTGTTACAAGACATCAACTTTCATCCCAATCTGTATTATCAATCCATAGTCTGTTTCTCCCAACATTGATGATGATGATGGGTCCATTACAAAAAATAACAAGTATTTAAAGACCATAGGGTAAAACATCCCTGTGGGAATTATCAACCACTGTTTACAAAAAATCAGGGAATAATCTCCCAAGTCTCTATTCCTGACCAAAGCTAACAACCTATAACAAGACTATAACACAAAAATATCTCCTAAACTACCACAACATATCCCATTTTTCATTGAAATTCGTATGCACCTGAAACTAGACAAGAATAGACAAGTTTAGGTGATATTTTATTGATAAAATTAACAAAAATCTAAATTTTAAGACTAGCTACAAAATCTTGTGATTCTGTAGTTGGTCTAATTTGAAAAAATAATCGTTTTAAATCAATGAAATGCTAACAAAAATATATTCAAATCTTTAATTTCTAATTGAAATCAAAACAAATCATTTAAACCAGAACTTCTATGCTAATCGATAGCAAATGAAATCTTGTTTGAATCTATTTCAATTGCAACAAAATATGTACAATCTGTCACACAACTCTTATTTCCAATTCGGAGCAGACAGAATCATTTTAAACAATTCGAAACCAATGAAATCATTTTCATGAATCAATTTCAATCGACACATAGTAATGTAACCGATCAAGTAAATTTTTCATGCAACAATTTATGTCGACTCAACAGTTAACAAAATCGTTGTCGAATAAAAAATGAAACTAACAGGATCATCATTTTTTTTAATGTAAAACTAATAGAACTACATCAAACCAATCTTCAATGCATATGCAAACGATCATACTAATCGAGGGCATACAACATCGTTTCAGGATCAAACCATAAGAATTAAATTGAACTAACTCAGAGATGACAAAATCAATATGCTAAATCGTATCAACCAACACAGCTACACGATTTTAGAAAAAAAAAAAATTGCACAAGTCAAATGTAATTAGAATCCAAACGAGAATATATATTCAAAATGAAACAGACTCGTTCCTAGTAAATTGAATTCAATAGGACTGTTTTGAATCTTTTAGAAACAAACAGAACTAATCTAAATCAAATCCAATCGGTTATATTAATTCAAACGTACAGAATTGTTTCGAAGAAAACCAAACAGAATAAAAAACAACTCAATCGCTTATATTAATTTGAGCACAATACAATCGCATAACCAAATCTCAGTTATATTTGATTTTAGCAAAATGAATCGATGCAAACATAACTAATTTATGCTAATTCCAAACGAAATCTTTTATATTATTTCAAATAAAAATGAAATCATTCCTTGAAATTCAAAGCAACAGAACCATTTTTTACTCTATTGAAACAAACAGGAGTAATCGAAAGAAAAACCCAATCCGTTATATTAATCCAAACAAACTCATAAATCAAAATCGATGTCAAAACACATACTTGGGCAACTTGGTGATGATAATTTTGAATTGACAAAGGCCGTTGCTTCTTCGACATTTCTGAAGACAATCGAATCAGTGGTTTTTTGTTTCTTCTCGTTGGCTTGTAGCCTGTCGTTCTCCTTCGACAACACTGTCACCCATTCCTCTAACGATTTGATCTTATATTGCAACAGGGGAATGTTGGTGTAATAACATTCAATCCAGGAATTACATTGGGTACATCGTGATTGATCAGACTTTGGCACCACAAGCAAGGGTTTGTTCAAGTTACCAGGGGTTTCCTTGTGCAGCTTGATTCCCAGGTAGTTTGGGTCGTTTTTGAGGCATGAAGGTAATATAGAGACATATTCATAGGGTTCCATAGAGCAGACGCCATGGGAATAGGGGTATTCCTCGGCTAGGAATCATTCAATTTCAGAGTCTGAGTCCTCGCTCAGCACTATTGGCTTCTGGTCAACGTTTTTCTTGGGTTTGTTCCTAGCACATCTCGATATCCATTGAGCATTTTCTTCCCCTTACTGTTGACAGTAGCATCACCTCTGCCTTTCTTCCTCACAGGCCTTTTGATGGCCTTAGCATTTTCTTTAGCACACGGGTCGACCACGGTATCTGGTAGGTCCATGTTGGGGTTATCCGAGGGTTTGACAGGGGGTAGAAGGATATGAAGTTGACGCAGCCGCACTCCTCGAAGCACGCCTACTCACATAGGATATTCTTTCCCTCACGTCCTGAAGAACTCAAAGGTTCCTCTAATTCCCTATCGGGAATTTTCCTTACCCAAAACAACACTTCACATGATCCCCCTTAATGATTGGGGAATCGTACTTTGCAATTTCGTGAATCCTATGGTTGCGCACCTCGTGATTCACAATACCTCGAAACCCGATGGGTAATTGCCAATGCCTCCTGTTCCTATCGGGAATCCTTCCATCGGGATTCCAGAACTTATGATGTCAAAAATTAATTGCCTCGTTGAACCCCAATTCCCGATATGCCGATATACTGATGCACAGGTGCGGGTTGACTTTTCCACCTCCTGTTACCTCTGTTGAGATTTCGGGATTCGCAGGATCGCGAATCGTGATGTTAATGAACTCGGAACTTCCCTTTTCCTGATTCTCGATATGGCATGCCACCTTTCTTCCACTAACTCCGACTGTGGCCCCACACGACTCTTCTATCGGGATATCGCGATTCCAAGTTGCAAGATTTTCTCACCTTCGAAAACCTCGATTTTCCGAACCCCGACTTCCTGGGATCTCCTGACACGCATCCCTACTCATGGATGGTTTTGATCTTGTCGAGATATTGCGGATCGCAACTTCGAGGTGCAAGATTTCCTTGTCCTTGAAAACCCTGATATGCGATGTCACATGTAGATCTGATGGTCCCTATGACTCGGGATCGACGGCTCTACCCTTCCTGAGCTTCAAACCTCTTCCACACTTACACTGTAACCTCCCTCGCACCTCCGTGAGATCCAATGGCCCACGGAGCTTCGCGAAATCTCCTTAAAGGATTTCGTCCGTCCGTTTTTCTTTTCTTAGCCCACTAAAATGACAATGGGTTCTTCCACAGAACTTGTCCACCTGCTTGCTAACCTACAACACTTCCCTTAGACTTTCAGTAGCGGCTTCCCTGCGCTTATCCTTTAGTGGATTCAAAGGCCTATTCCTCTTGAACTTGTTCTCAACTCTCAAGTCCTTCAGAGAACTTATTGCATGCACTCCTTGTGGAAAACCTTCAACGACGCCTCAGTGTTGAAGTATTTTGAATCTACGCACTCCTGCAGCAGCAGTCTTCCGATACTCTACTCAGAATCGCAACTCTAAGACTTATCTTGGCCTACACACTCGCACGACACTGTACCTAACTGAACCTTCGAGGAAATGAGAACAAAATCTATCTCTAATTCAATTGCACTCGTTGCAGGAACCCTCTGGCTCAATTAGAGAAACAATTGAAACTCATTCACTCACCCTCTCAGACTTCAATTCAACCATGAAATCACATACACAACATATAAAAGCAAATGTATGACAGGAAATAATTATTCACGAGCATATCAACATCAACACACAGAGAATCAACACAAACCATGAATTTGAATCAAAGTTCTTCTATTAATTCAAATGTTTGTACACGGGTGTTCTTCATACAATTATCTGCTTGCTCTTCTCTTCCTGCTTCTGAATTATTGCTCTGGCTAATGTTACAATGATAAAATGAGGGTGTCTATATCCGTTTTCCCTCTTGGACTCTAAAGCTATCAAATCCAAAATTAAATTCCTATCTACCATCATTAACTATATTAAATGTCGACTATCTACCTAAGGACGAGAGATTAAAGGATCAAGGTCCATTTACAATATACAAAGGTGCCTCTTCTTAAATGACTCATTTAATATTTGCACAACAGTCCCAAAGAATTTTCAAAAATTCGTGTTGGCTCGCTTGATGTGTTGGCATTTCTTCTGCATCATACTCCTCGGCTTGAAAACTTTCATGGGCTCCTATTCATGAGCTCCTGCACGGTCTGTCCATGCTTCTGAATCTTGCTTCATTTTCCTAGATGGGATATTCCACTGGATGGTTTTTCCATTTGACTAGATACTCGTAGTATTGTTTCCTCCTGGTCTTCTTACCCACTCTCTTGTCCAGTATACATTCCATCTGCGGATTTTCGGCAACTGGCAATTGTTTCATCCACTGGATCACTGGTTCCTCGGTTCCAGTCTCTGCTTCTCCAGTCCTATATGGATATAAATTTGCAATATTGAATATCAGAGATATTCCGATCCCATCTGGTAGCTCGATCTCATAAGAATTTTCCCCGAATTTTCTTAAGACCTTGCATGGTCCAATTTTCTTCATCTTTAATTTATTGTATGTTCCCCTTAGGAACCTTTCTTTTCTCAAATGTGCCAGAACTAGATCACCAACTTCGAACTGAAGTTGTCTCCGATGTTGATCTGCTATGCGCTTATATTCCTGATTTGATTTCTGCAGTCGCTCCTTCACCCTGCTGTGAAGTTCTTTCATCACCTCAACGAACTCTTATGCACTAGCGCTGCTAGTCGCAGTTTGTTCTGAATCCCACAATTTAGAAACTCCTCTTGGATGCATCCCATACACAATATGAAATGGACTTTGGCCTATACTACTGTTCACTGAGTCGTTGTATGCGAACTCTGCTTGCGGAAATATGCTATCCCAACTGTTGTGGTTCTCGGCCACCAAGATTCTCATCAAGTCTCCCAGACTTTTGTTGACCACTTATGTCTGTCCATCCATCTGAGGATGATAAGCAGAACTAAATGCCAAGTTAGTTCCTAGCTTCTTCCATAAGGTCCTACAAAAATGCCCTATGAGTTTTGTGTCTCTGTCTGAAACTATACTTTTGGGCATCACTGGTTTTCTGGCATGGGATAAAATGTGCCATCTTAGAAAACATATCCACTACCACAAACATGGAATCAACACCCCTTTGTGTATTTGGTAACCCCAATACAAAATCCATGCTAATCGCCTCCCAAGGCCTCTCTCGTATGGGTAATGGCTGATAAAAACCTGCATTCTACTTCCTCCCCTTCGAATGATGACAAATTCTACATCTATCCATGAATTTCTTGACATCTTCTCGCATTCCTGGTGAAAAATATGATTCGCTCAGCTTCGCGAATGTTTTGTCACGACCAAAGTGTCCTGCTAATCCACCACTATGTTTCTCCTTTAACAAGTTCTCCCTCATGGAGCATTTAGGAATACACAGTTGATTGCCTATGAACAACAATCCTTCCCGGATCACATAAACTATCCAAGGTCTTATGTCTCTGAGAACTGGATTCTCAGTTGCTCCATATGCTTCTGCAAAATCTGCATCACTTGCGTACATATCCCTGATATTATCAAAATCCAATGTTTTGACTCGGAACTCCTGCAAAAACAAACACTTCCTGCTCAAAGAATCCACCACTTTGTTAGCAGTACCCGGAATATGCTTAATCACAAATGTGAAATTTTGCATATACTCAACCCATTTTGCATGTTTCTGATTCAACTTCTCCTGTTGAGTCACAAATTGTAATGCCTGATTGTCACTATACAATACAAATTCCTTCGGGATCAAGTAATGCCTCCACTTCTTCAATGCCTGTATGATAGCATAAAATTCTTTATCATATGTGGAGTATTTCAGTTTTGCCTCATTCAGCTTCTCTCTGAAATATGCAATCGCCCTGTCTTCCTGACTCAAGACTGCTCCTATTGATCAGAATCTGGACCAGGGGTCAAAAATTTGCTCAATTTTCAAAGTGATCTGAATGCAACGAAAACAGTGCCATTGCGTCCGTCTCGTTCTCCTGATTTCGGCAATATATTTACTTTCGCAAACAGAGTCTGTATGGAGAAGTTATTGCGATCTGTTCGCCGAGCCAAACAGGCGAAAAAAAAAATGGATGCTGACTGGGCAGGCCGTACAGCTGACGTGGCGGTCGTACAGTCGACGTGGCGCTTGGTGACGTGGCAGTATTTGATGGGTTGACATTTGGCAAGTCACATTGCGACATGGCATCTTCTTGGGCGAATGGATGGGTACCACGTGGCCCAATAAAGGGCTACCACGTGGCACCCGTTTATTGGTTGGTTTATCGTTTTGTTATTTAAAAGTTTTATGGGTCCAGGGGGATCGAACCTCGGACCTCTACCCACAGCCAAAGATTTAACATAATGTGCCGACCGTTGGACCACATGATGGTTCTTACAATGAATAGGTAAAATATTACATTTGAATTCAAAGTATTCTTTGGTCGGCGGGGGGGTCCGGGCTGGGGCTTAGCCCCAGCCCCCGGTCACTCTCCGTTCATATAACCCTGACTTCCGATGCCTGGTGCGCGGGATTGAATTATGGTTTTAAGCCACGGTTTTATTACAAAATTCATGTGACCATGCTGGTTTTCAAATTCCATTCGCGTGGGGGTTACCAAATTTTGACCCACAGTCATATCATACACCTTCATACAACCGTGCCTTGGTATAAAAGGGTGTGAGGGGTTGATTTTTAATGTTAGCCCGCAGTCATTTAAAATCACATATGCCCATGCCATATGTTTATGCCACCCGAAAGTTTGAATTACGCACGGGGGGAGATTTCATTGGTTGACCCGCGGTCACATTATTATACCATGACCAAACCTTGTAACCATTTGCGCGGGAGTGTGTTACACGGTGGTATCCCATGGACATGGTTTATTATCATATGACCTATTGTTTAATATGCGCTCGCGGGAGGTATTCTGATTGGAGCCCTGGTTCCATGTGGTATTTCATATGACCATTGTTTGTAGTGGGCGCGGGGTAATTCGAATGTTTATAAGCTCGCGGTTTTGTGGGTTTTAAAACACATGACCCGGTCCTTGTAAAATGGAGCGTGGGTGTTGCAAATAATGAAAACCCGTGGTTTTGTGTGTGGTTGCATGCGACCATACCTTTGTAAACGGAGCGCGGGGATTAGAAATGGGTTTTATTTTTGGGTTTTAAAATGGTCACAACAAACCACGCGCCCGCCACTTGTCCAATCCTGGTTTCACTTTGGAACTGAGCCCTATTTTAGCACTGGGACGTGGCCACATGGCCCCCACGCGCCCCACACCTCCGACCTTGGGGGGGCTTGGTTCGCTAACGGTGCGAAAAATTAGCATGTTTTGCAGAAGGCGCGTGTGTACTGGGTTTAGGCACGAGAAACGTCCAGAGGCTGGGTTCATTTTCACACAGGTGCGAAATGGCGAATAGGGGACAACAAGCCTAGAGGAGAAAAATGGTAGAATGCATAACTTCTTCAGTTTTTTACCAAATCAGGTTCTGTAAAAGCCCAGCTAGGGGTTTTTGGATGTTTTGAGTCCATTGGGACAGCTTTCATAGGAATTTGAAGACTTCTAATGCATTTTTTTAACCATTGAAGTTTGAGGAAGCTCCGGGAAGCTTGAAGTCCTCATTGTTTGAGACATTGCTCAGATGAGCCCATGTCCATTTTCTGAGACTGAATAGTCATTTTTGACTGATTATTGTGCTCTGAAAAAATTGGGATAGGTTTCAGATCCATTGGAGGACTTTTACAGGTGTTTTTGCCTCATTGAAGCTCAGGGAAGCTTGGATGTCACATGTAGAAGAGGTCATTACTAGATGAGACAAGATCCATTTGCAGAGTTTTAATAGTCAAATTTGGGGTTTTTATGTATTCTGAATCCAATGGTACAGTCTGTAAATCTATTGGAGTTGAGAAGTATCTTGTAAAGAGCATTTGACAAACTAATCCCAAATATCCAAGTCCATTAAAGGAGGCTCAACGAGAAGTAGCCCAGAGAGGGGTGAACTCCTTTATCATCTTGCTATGGTTGTGAGTTTGTTGTGTTATTTGCTGCACTTTTTATTGCTGTGTATTGATTTATAACACATGATTAAAATTTTAAAAGAACATTCCTAACATATGCACATTGCAAAGAAGAAGCATAAACTAAACACATAAACTATCTTGCATATTTGAACACATGAATCAAGGTCATGTTAAAGTTTATTTTATTGAGGTAGAGGGTGCTTGCATAGCATAACAAGTCAGCCTTCTATTTTCAGATCAGGTGGTATTAGAGCATAGTTTATTTTGCTCATGTATTTGCCAATGATAGCTTGAGTTGTAGCTGTTGGTATTGATGCAAGTTTTGTGTTGAAGTTTTATATCTTGCAAGTATGGGAGAAGCTTCAAACATGGATAGTTCTCATACATCTTCCAAATCTATGTTCTTTGACAAAGATATGTTTAATTCATTGCTAACCATGAAGGATATGGTACAAGAGTTGTGGAAAGATAGGGAAGAGAGCATTGTCCTCCAAGAGTAGTTGATGGCCATGAAGGAGAAGACCAACTTCTTGAAAAGTTGCAGGAGATGGAGAATCAACTCCAAGAGGAAAAAGAAACCCTTACCAAGTACATGCATGCACATGAGGTATGTAATGTTAGTTTTCCTTCAAATTCCTCTCAAGAA